>PVKC010047261.1:0-11093 GCA_004027635.1 Crocidura indochinensis | reverse complement strand
CAAGTTTTTGATCTCTCTCTGGAGTCTCTCACAGGGCTCAGGGTCTTTCCTGGGTGCCTGTTAAGTGTCACTCCAACAGCCCGCTCATCCCTTTCCCTGCACCTCCTTCACTGCGTCCCCAAGACTGGGCGTTTGTCCCTGGCTCAGCCGCCCATGCGGTTCCCCTGGCTCCCCTTCCTGGCTCCCCTGGCTTCCCATCTGGGGACAAGGCTCCACCGCCCGTGCGGCTCCCCAGCTCTCCTTCCCAGCTTACCTGAGTCCCGATCTGGGGACAAGGCTCCACTGCCTGCGTGGCTCCCCGGCTCCAGGTGTTGGGTATTTCAAATGCTTTTTCTGCATCAATTAATGTGACATATAACATTGACTTATTTGTATATATTAAATCATCCTTGTATTCCTGGGATAAAACTCATTTAGTCATGCTGTATAATATTTGATGTGTTATTGGATTCAGTTTGCTAATATTTTGTTAAGGATTTTTGCATCAATGTTCATTAGTGAGATTTGTATGTAGTCTTTCTTGGTAGTATCTCTCTGTTAGCTTTAGGATGAGCATATTAGCTTCATAGAAAATAATAGAGAGTATTTTTATCTTTTCAATGTTTTGGAAGTACCTAGTGGTAGTAACTCTTCTTTGAACGATTGATATAATTCACCTGAAATCCTATCTTGTCCTGGACTTTTATTCTTGGGGAGTTTCTTAAATATGGTTTCAATTCCCTTACTTGTTATTGGCCTGCTTATGCTTTCTACTTCCTCCTCATTCAGTATCAAGAGATGATATTTTTTTTAAAAATCTGTCCATTTATTCTAGGTTCTCTAGTTTCATTGAGTATATTGTTCATAATAATCTCTCATGATGTCTTGAATTTCATGGGGGTTCTGTTGTAATATCTCCTCTTTCATTTCTGATTCTATTTGAGTATTTTTTTTCCTTGTGAGACTTGCGAGTGGTTTTTCTGTCTTGTTTATTGTTTCTAAAAACCAGGTCCTGATCTCATTAATTCTTTGTATTGTTTTCATATATATATATATATGTATGTATATATATATATAAAATCTCTGCTCTGGTTTTTATTATATCTTTTTATTTGCTTGTGTTTGGGTTTCTTTGCTGCTGTTTATTCAGATGTCAAAGGTGTCCCTTTAGGTTGTTGATTTTTCTTTATCTTCTTTTCTTATGTATGCCTCTATTGCTATGAATTTCTCCTAATTGCTGCTTTTACTGTATCCCATAAAATTTGCCAATTTGTTTCTTCATTATTATTAGTTTCAAGGAATCTCATTATTTCTTTTTTCTTTATTTCTTCTTGATCCATCGTTGCTTAATCAGCATGCTGTTTAGTCCAGATGTTAGATTTTCTCCATATCTTCTTTATAAAGTCAATCTCTATTTCTGTGGCATTGTGGTCTGATAGGTGGTTGGTATAATTCTTTTTTAAATTATTTTTTAACTGAAGCCCAACTACAAACATGTTTATAATCAGAGTGCTTTGTTTACAAAGACACTATTATAAGAAAAGAAATTAAAAATAAATCTTCAGTTCATTTTCTTTTTGTCTTATTTTTCTTCCTCTTTTTCCTCTTCTTTCTCTCATTCTTATTCTTCCTCTTCTTCCTCTTCTACTTCTTCCTCCTCCTACTTCTTCCTCTTATCTTTTGTTCTCATCCTCTTCTTCATTTCTTCTTCCTCATCTTCCCCTTCTTTCTCTTTTCTTGTCTTCATTTTTCTTCTATTATTTTCCTTCTTTCTCTTTGTCCTCTTCTTTTTTCTTCCTCCTCTTCTTCCTCTTTCTCTTCATCTTCCTCTTCTTCCTTCTCCTCTTCTTTTTTTCTTCTTTTGCCTTTTTTCTTTTTATTTTTTCCTCTTCTCACACTCTCTCCAACTCTTCTTAATATTCTCTTCCTGGGTCTCTGGGACTCCAGTGATTCCTATGTTGTTTCTGTTGAATTTATCAATGACTTCTATTTTCATCTGTTCACATTTTTGAGCAGTTTATTAATTGTTTGATCATTTGCTTTAAGGTTCTTTTCCAGTTTCTTCTGCTAAATGGAGTTGTTCTGAATCTCATTCTCTGGCTCACTGATTATGTCCTCAGCTGCTGATACACCGTTGAAGAGGCTTTACATTGAGGTTTTTATTTTATCTACTGAGCTTTTCAGACCTGTTATTTCAGTTAGAATTTTCTGAGTTCTATCATTGTGATCCGTTCAGCTAGATCTATGCTTGCTCTGAGTTCTTTGAGCATCCTCCACATTAGTACTCTAAACTCCTTATCTGAGAGGCTAACTAGGTGGTTGGTACTTTTTTGGTCATCTTCATTCTCTATGAGTGGTGTTGTCCTGCAATTTTCCCCATTGCAACATTTGTATAGTGGTTTTTATTATGTGCTGTGCTGGGTTCATGTGTTAGAAGATGCACACTGCTATGGAGAGAAGCTCCCCTGGCTCCATCTTATTGGGTGGGGCCCTTACTGGCTTAGGGCCCTGAAGATTGTGTTTGATGGCTTTTTCTTGGCTGTCGAGTTTGGGCCCTGGAGATTCTGTCTGATGGTATCTTCTTAACTGTCTGTGCAGAGAAGCAAACAGGGAGCAAGGCAGCAAATCATTTATTATGGCTCTCTTGTGCCCAAACAACATGGCAGACAAGGATCAGCATCCACCTTATTGGGTGGGGCCTTTACTGGGCTTGGGCTCTGGAGATTATAATTCATGGTGTCTTCTTGGCCTATGTGTTTGGGCTCTGGAGATTGTGTTCTATAGCATCTTCTTGGCTGTCTTGTGCAGAAAAGCCAGTATGATTCTTGTATTTGTGACTATATGTGGTTAGGTTAGGTTGTGCTTAAATTTTGGTTTACCCTGAGGAAAGTTCCATTGCACTTGAGAAGAAAGTATATTCCACTTTTTGAGAATAAAACTCTCTATACATATTCATTAGTCCTAATTCTAGTTTCTCATTTAGGGGTCTTATATCTTTGCTAGATTTCTCCTAATGAATCTGTCTAGTGGTGATAATGGCTTGTTGACAACTCCTACTACTATCATGTTTCCATCCATCTGTTTCTCTAAGTTTATGAGCAAAAGCCTTATATGTTTTAGCTAGGTCTATATTTCATGCGTAGATGTTGATTAGAGTTAGTATTTCTTGGTCTATTACTCTGATGAATGATTAATGTCCATCTTTGTCTCTAAATACTTTATTTAGTGGAATCCAGTTTGGTCTAAAATGACTATAATCATGCCAGTTTTTTGTGTTTGCCAGTGGTTTGTATGATTGTTTCCATCCTATTACTCAAGCCTGTGTATTTCCTGAACTTTTACTGTATTTTCTGCAGGCAGCAGATGTCTGGGTTTTGTTTTCTGATCTAACCTGCTACTCTATGCCTTTTGTTTGGGGAGTTTAGTCCATTGACCGTTAAGAAAACTATTGACAGAAAGAGCTATTGTGCCATTATATTGTGTATCATTGTATTGTTACAACTGAGGATTTGGTTGATGCAATTGCTCTTTGAGTATTTCATTTAAATTTGGTTTGGTAGTGCAAATATTGTGAGTTATTTTTTGTCTGAGGATGTTTTTAATATAAATGAAAGTATTTCTGAGTGGTGGACTCATTGGTGAAAGTTTCATTCAGTAGTTTGAATATGTCATTCTACTCTTTTTTTGCATGGATTGTTTTTTATGGAAGATATGGTTTTATTCTTATGTTTTTCCTTTATACTTAATGTTTTCCTTATCCCTTACTGACTTAAAAAATTCATCTCTGTTTTTTTGTCATTTGGATTACTAAATGTCTTGGTATTGTTATGTTAGCATCTATTTTGTTTGGCACATTTTTGCATCTTGAATTTGTAGAGCAGCCTTTTCTAGATTTGAGAAATTTTTGCTATTATCTCCTCATTACTTCCCCTTTACCATATCTTTTTTCCCTTCTATTATTTCTACATTTTGGAAATAATTTCTCTTGTTTTTATTTATTAAGTACTTTACATTATCTTCCAGTGTTTTGTATTTCCTTCCTTTTTTGACTTCTTTATCACTGTGGCTTGTAATTTGTCTTTAAGTTCATCTATGTGATTCTCTACCTTTGTAATTCTATTTTTATGGGTTGATAATATGTTTTTTTAATTCCTTCTGTTTCATTTGTAGGAATTCTCTCATCTTCTGAAAGAATTCTTTGAGTTGTTTGATTTGATCATCTCATAGATTTTTTTTAATTTGCAAGCTAGTGACTCCTTTGTTTCTATTACTAAACTATTACATGTTGATTTTAGGTCCTCATCTGCAATGTTCAGGCATTTTGATGGACTTGGAAATTTGCCAGGATTTCTCTCTATATCCCCAATGTTGGTGTCTTCCTCAGCTTCTTTCTCCACTGATCTTTGCATTAGTGGTTTGGAATGCTGGAGTATCAGAATGTTTAAGGAAGAGATATTTTGAATTGTTTGTATGAAGGTGGATTGAGGTGCTGTATTTGCCGGTGTATAAGACGACCCTTCAACCCATGAAAAACTTCCTTAAAGTCTTAAAAGTAAGCTACTTCTTAAAAGTAAGAGGGGTGCGGATCACTCGTCCCTGAAGCTGGAACAAGTTTCAGCATACCGTATACCAGCATATAATATGACTCTCGACTTTTAGGAAGTTTTTCATGTGTTGAAGGGTCGTCTTATACGCCAGCAAATATGGTATATCTTCTTTAGAGGTTATTTTTCTAAACTAACAAGGTAGTCTAAGTATGATAAAATATTGAAGATTATCTTATTGGCTTATTCAGCTTGGTTTTAGGCTGTATATTTTTTTAAGGCAAAGAAGTGTTAGACCCAATCTACCAGGAACTCTGTAATATAAATTGAAATAACCAACTAAACCTGGTTTAGTTGAAATGATTGAAATAACCTACTAAACCAGGTTTGCCCCAAGGATAGATCAGTAATGTCACTGGGACCTAGAAGGAGTCCGAGTAAAGGCTAGGGAAAAAAAGCCACTTTCGTGCAGATACAGAGATGACTCTCCCCAGGGGGTAGGAGATCAGCAATGACACTGGAACCCAGAATGATGCAATGTAAATCCTGTTTTGGGATCTATACCTTTTTTCTTTCTGAGATGACATTATCCAGAACGAAATCTTAAGGATTAAATTCTTCCAGGAAAGAGAGTGTGTATAAGTTCAAATCTCCCCTTATATTGACAACAGAAATAAAGACACACTTAAGATAAGTGAGTCCCCTTTCACCTTTTTTCAATACCTTAGGTCAGTGGTCTCAAAATCAATTTACCTGGGGGCCACAGGAGGCAAAGTTGGAGTGAGGCAGGGTCGCACAAGGGATTTCATGAAATAAAAAGGGACAGCGGGCAGGAGCAACAAATAATGACGTCTGTGCTAGGTACAAAGTATTCGCGATATTCGTTTACCGAATATTCACAATAAAAAAATCTCATTACTAAGGAAAAAATCACAAAAAAAATCACATTAAACATTTACATACCCCGAACGGAACTGCTTGGGGTATGAGAATGTTTAATGTGATTTTTTTCTTACTAATGCGATTTTTATTGCGATTATTTGGGAAGCGAATAATAGTGAATACTGCGATATTTGAAGGCCAGCCATGGGCCACAAAATGTTGTACAGAGGGCTGCAAACAGCCCGTGGGCCTCGAGTTTGAGACCCCTGTCTTAGGTCATAGAAGATAACCTCCCAAAAATTTGACTGTAAATAAACAACTCATTACTGTAATTTGTCTAGCCAGCTGATGGATCTAATCATTTAGAAGAGTCTGGTCCTTTAGCATACATAAACCATCTCTTGGTGGCTAAAATTCTCTTATGAATGCATGCTTTCCACATATGTGTGAAGTAACCTCTTATTTTATTACTGTCTTTAGGCTATTTTATTTACCATCTCAACCTCATGTTGCTGACCCATCAATTTCACTGATGAAGCCTTAGTAAAATCTGAAGAAAATAAAGTCACAACTTAAACAATTTAACTAACTGTAATAGAAAATGACATTGAAATGGCATAAATTTTGTTATACTAGTACATGTAATAGTTTTTTTTATTACCCAGTGATTCTTGACTATGAGTGTTGCATGTGCATGTTTTCCCACTGTCCTGTCTCTGAAACCTCTTGGGAGTAGGCCGAAAAGGACCCAGAAATGGCCAGTGAGGTGGCGCTAGAGGTAAGGTGTCTGCCTTATAAGCACTAGCCAAGGAAGGACCATGGTTTGATCCCCCAGCGTCCCATATGGTCCCTCCAAGCCAGGGGCAATTTCTGAGCACTTAGCCAGGAGTAACCCCTGAGCATCAAATGGGTGTGACTGAAAAAAAAAGACTAGGTATATTTTGGGGGCTGGGCGGTGGCGCTAGAGGTAAGATGCCTGCCTTGCCTGTGCTAGCCTTGGAAGGACTGTGGTTCAATCCCCCGGTGCCCCATTATTAAGTCTCTCCCCAAGTCAGGAGAGACTTCTGAGAGCATAGCCTGAGCATCACTGGGTGTGGCCCAAAAACCAAAAAAAAAAAAAAAAAAAAAGCGCCCAGAAAAATAGCACTCCCAGAGGCTCATCCAAGGACTGGAGCGCCAAGGAACTGTATCTGATCATGAAAACCATCTATCAGAAGTATTCTGCAGAATACATCAGGCTGGGAAAATCTACACCCACTCAGTATTCCGACTCAGAGTGTTGCCTGTGCATGTTTTTCCACTTTCCTGTCTCTGAAACCTCTATCTTTCTAAGCAATGAACCCAACCACAACAAGCAGGAAAAAAATCACACTACAAGTGTGACAATTGGGAAACCTCACAGACAAACACCATGCACAGAGAATGAAGACGATAGCTCAGATGACCTAAAAAACTCCAAACAATTGATTAACCTCTCAGATAGGGAGTTTAGAATAGAAATATGGAAGATGTTCTCAGCAATATGGAAGATGTTTGTAGAACTCAAAGAAAGAATAGATAATCTGAACAGAACACAAAGACAGAAATCAGAAAACTCCAAACTGAAATAACAGATCTGAAAAGCACAGTAGCTCAACTGAAAAACTCAGTGGATGGCCTCACCAGCAGGGTAACAGCAGTTGAAAACAGAATTAGCATGCTGGAAGATGAGATGCAGAAAAACTCGACACAGCAGAAGAAATTGGAAAAGAACCTTCAGACAAACAATCAGGCAATGGATAAAGTACTCAAGGAATGTGAACAGATGATAATAGAAGTCTTTGATTAACTCAACAGAAACAACATAAGAATCATTGGAGTCACAGTGACCCAGGTAGGAGATATCCAGGAAGAATCAACTGTCAAAGACATCATCAAAGAGATACTCCCAGAGATAAAGATTACATGCGATCAAATCCTGCATGCCCGAAGAGTACCAGCTAAAAGAGACCCAAAGAAAAACACCCCAAAACACATCCTTGTTACAATGATAATTCCCACAGATAGACATAGAATACTGAAAACAGCAAGAACAAAAAGGGAAATTACATTCAAAGGAGCATACCTAAGACTTACCGCAGATATATCACAAGAAACTCTCAAGGCCAGAAGACAGTGATGGGATATTGTGACAAGACTGAATGAAATGAATGCCTCACCGAGAATACTGCACCCAGCCCAATTCACATTCAAGTTTGAAGGAAGGATGCATAGCTTCATGGATAAACAACAGTTCAGAAATTTCACAGATGAAAAAACAGCCTTAAAGGAAATATTGAAAGGTCTACTTTAAGACAAGAGAGACCAACAAACAGCAAACTTATCTACAAAGGTAACATTAAATCCTATGGCAATCATCTCCCTCAATGCCAATGAACTAAATTCACCAATTAAAAGACACAGAGTAGCAAAATGGGTCAAAAAGGTGAATCCTACCTTCTGCTGCTACAAGAAACATCTGAATAGTCAGAACAAACATAGACTCAAAATCAAAGGCTGGAGGAAAATCATCCAAGCAGACCACACACTTAAAAAAGCTAGGGTGGCCATATTAATATATGATGACACCAACTTTATACTCAGAAAGGGACAAAGATTGACACTATATACTAATCAATGGATATATGCAACGGAATCAGACTATTGAACATATATGCACCCAATGAGGCACCAGCAGATGATCTAATGCAATTACTGACAAATCTGAAAGAAGACATCAATAATAATGCAATAATTGTGGGAGACTTCAACACGGCCCTATCAATACTTGAAAGGTCAACCAGAGTGAAACCCAGCAAAAACATACTAGCCCTGAAAAGAGTAATGGAAGAAAGAGGACCAGTAGATTTATATAGGACACTCCACCCCAAAAAACTTGGATAGACATTCTTCTCCAATGTACATGGGTCATTCTCCAGGACAGACAATGTGCTGACACATAAAACATACCTCCATAAAATCAAGAGGATAGATATCTTGCAGGCTACCTTTGTGTACCACAAGACTCTGAAATTAGATGTGAACTACAAAGCCACACAGAAGAAAACTTTAACAATTAGAAATTAAAAAGCCTGCTACTGAAAAGCCAGTGGGTCCAAGATTAAATCAAAGAGGAAATCATAACTTTTCTGGAAACAAATGATAATGAAGACACATACTGCCAGAATCTTTGGGACACAGCAAAAGCGGTCCTGAGAGGAAAATTTATACCTCTACAACCACACATCATGAAGGAAGAAGGGGCATACCTGAATAACTTAATGACACATTCATAAAATTAGAAAATGAGCAACAAAACGAACCAAAAATAGGGATACAGAAGGAAATAACAAAACTGAAAGCGAAATCAATTAATTGGAAGCCCAAAAAACAATCTGAAAGATCAATGAAAGCAGAAATGGTTCCTTGAAAAAAAAAAACAAGATTGATAGACAATTGACAAAACTCACAAAGAAAGAGAGAAAGAAAAAACTGATAATCCATATTAGAAATGAGAAGGGGGAGATCATGACAGACATTGCAGAGATCTAAAGGTAATCAGAGACTACTTTGAGAGACTTTATGCTAATAAACATGAGAACCTGGAAGAAGGCCCGGCTGCTCTCTGCTAAGAACACTGAGGACCGAGGGGATCTCTTCCTGCTTCTGTCTGTCCTGATTTCTTGGAGCTCTCCCTTGAGAACAGAGCCATAGGAAGAGAACCCAGAAATCATTGCACTCTGAAGGTGCAGCGAGCCAATGAGTGAGTAAGATCTTGCTGGGTGGAGAGCTTCCCAATTGGAGGGCTGAGAACTACTCCTGTGGGAGACTCTGCCCTGCTGCACTCTGCTAAGAACAATGAGGACCGAGGGAATCTCTTCCTGCTTCTGTCTGTCCTGATTTCTTGGCGCCCCAGAAGAGCGCGGCCGCGAAGCGAAGCGGAGTGACTGCACACTCTTTCTAACCCATCACAACACACAGGAAAAACCACACTACTAGAGCGACAATGTGGAAAGCTCGTAGGCAAACACTAGGCACCGAGAATGAAGATGATGGCTTGGACGAACTTAAAAATCACAACCCTCTGCTTAACCTCTCGGATAAGGAACTTAAAATAGAAATATGGAATATGTTTGTAAAACTCCAAGAAAGCATAGATCGATCTGAACAGAACACAAAGTCACATCTCAGAAAACTTCAAACTGAAATGGCAGGCCTGAAAAACACGGTAGCTCAACTGAAAAACTCAGTGGATGCCCTCGACAGCAAGGTAAGAGAAGCTGAGGAGAGAATCGGACTACTGGAAGATGAGATGCAGAAAATCTCAACAGAGCAGAAAAAATGGGAAAAGAACCTTAGGACAAATGAGCAGGCAATGGAAAAAGTACTCAAGGAATGTGAACAGATGAAAATAGAAGTCTTTGATAAACCCAAAAGAAACAACATAAGAATCATTGGAGTCCCAGAGACCCAAGTAGGAGATCACCAGGAAGAATCAAATGTCAAAGACATCATCAAAAACATACTACAAAATCCTGCATGCCCACCCCCCAAAAAAAACACCCCCAGATACATCATCATTACAATGACAAATCCCACAGATAGAGATAGAATACTGAATGCAGCAAGGTCAAAAAGGGAAATTACATTCAAAGGAGCATACCTAAGACTTACAGCAGACATGACTCAAGAAAATCTCAAGACCAGAAGACAGTGGTGGGATATTGTGACAAGACTGAATGAAATGAATGCCTCACCAAGAATACTGCACACAGCTCGACTCACGTTCAGGTATGAAGGAAAAATACATAGCTTAAAAACTTCACAGATGATAAACCAGTCTTAAAGGAAAAAATGACAGGTCTACTCTAAGACAAGAGAGACTAAAAAACACAGGAAAGTTATCTACAAAGATGACATTAAATCCTATGACAATCACCTCCCTCAATGTTAATGGACTAAATTCACCAATTAAAAGACAGAGAGTAGCAAAGTGGATCAAAAAGATGAATCCAACCTTCTGCTGCCTACAAGAAACACATCTGAACGGTCAGAACAAACATAGACTCAAAATCAAAGGCTGGAGGAAAATCATCCAAGCAAACAATACCCTCAAAAAAGCTGGGGTGGCGATATTAATATCTGATGATGCCAACTTTATACTCAGAAAAGTGGTAAGGGACAAAGATGGACACTATGTACTAATCAAGGGATATGTGCAACAGGAAGAAACCAGACTATTAAACATATATGCACCCAATGAGAGACCAGCAAATTATCTAATACAGTTACGGACAAATCTGAAAGAAGAAATCAATGATAACACAATAATTATGGGAGACCTCAGCATGGCCCTATCAACACTTGATATGTCAACCAGATAGAAACCCAACAAAAACATACTAGTCCTGAATAGAGAAATGGAAGAAAGAGGACTAGTGGATATATATCGGACACTCCATCCCAAAAACCCTGGATACACATTCTTCTCCAATGTACATGGGTCATTCTCCAGGAAAGACTACATGCTGACACATAAAACATACCTCCACAAAATCAAGAGGATAGAAATCTTGCAAGCTACTTTTGCCGACTACAAGGCTCTGAAATTAGATGTGAACTACAAAGCCACACAGAAGAAGAACATTAACAACTGGAAATTAAACACCC
>PVKC010047260.1:0-11090 GCA_004027635.1 Crocidura indochinensis | reverse complement strand
TTTTGTTCCAAGGGACCTATGATTTGTCACATGTAACCATTGCTGCAGAAGAGGGGCCAGGCGTCCCAGCTAGCCTCAGGTATCTCTGCAAATCACAATGAGTGTTCAAGCATTTAACAGGAAGCTGGTTCCTCAAAGTAGACTCGGGTCTTCGAGAATCTCTGGGAGGACTCCCAGGCCCATCCATGTCTGAGAACATACTTTTCATCTGGGAAGGAATCTGAGCCCTGTATTGGGGACACTTGTTTTGGAAGCAGGGGAGGGCCAAGGCAGGAGCTGACCCTGGGCCTCACCTCCATGTGTGCAGGCTCCCAAGAGGTTGACAATGTTCTCATGCTGACCCAGGTGACTCATGATCTTCAGCTCCGACATGAGAGCCTCCTTCTCATCAGCATGAGCCGTGGCTGGGAGATGGAACCACAGTCATATGGCAGGACATGAGAGCCACACAGACAGGCAGAGATACGCAGGGGATTGAGCAGGGGATTCCAGAGCTCCAAAACAAGAGGCCGGGAGGAGATGCAGACAGTGAGACACAGCCTATCAAAGGAAGCTGCAGAGCAGCCAGGCTGGACTCACCAGGTCTCAGCACAACCTCTTGGTGGTAGTTCAAGGTTTACTTATTTGTTATTCATTTGAAATGTCAGGGACAGACCTCAGGACATAGGCAAGGCAAGTACTCTCCAGGTGACCCTAGATTCTTTGGGGCTCTGGGGTCAAATGGTACTTGGAACTCTTTTTATTTTATTTATTTATTTATTTATTTTGGCTTTTGGGCCACTCCCAGCGGTGCTCAGGGGTTACTCCTGGCTATCTGCTCAGAAATTGCTCCTGGCAGGCACGGGGGACCATATGGGACACCGGGATTCGAACCAACCACCTTAGGTTCTGGATCGGCTGCTTGCAAGGCAAACACCTCTGTGCTATCTCTCCGGGCCCCACTTGGAACTCTTGACGAGAGTCCTCTCCCCAACCCTGTCCCCTTGTCCCCTTGTCCCCTTGTCTCTAAGCAGTCAACAATATGGGGATTCCCTTAGGAAACAGGCAGGCCCCAACCTCCAGTTCCCCAGGCCCTGGCAGGCACCTCACTTACACTTCAGCATCTTCACTGCCACCTTCAGGACAGCGTCTTCCTTTCCCAGACCGAAAGCCGTGGCCTCCACCACCTTCCCAAAGGCACCAGCTCCAAGGGTCTTCCCTGCCACATACACAAGCCCTTAGCCCCAGGTGCCAGCCCCCAGGGTCCCAGTACCCCTGCAGCTCTGAGGGAAGGCACATCTCACCAAACTGCAGGTTGTTTCGGGGGAACTCCCACTTCTCATTGTAGGGCAGCTGTGTGGGATCAATAAAGGTGTAACTGTTGCCCTCGTAGCTTTCCAGGATCTTCCAGCGCACCTGGTACTTGGGCTTCTGCAGAGAGAGCAGAGGGCGTGTGTGTTTGCTAACACCACCTTAGACACTACCCTTGACAGCAAGGACAGGACCGTGGCCATCCCTGTACTGGACAGGAGTGCAGGGTGAGGGTACGTGCAGCAGGTATGGTTGTGGTTGTGGTCCACAGGTGGGCAGGGGACTTGCCCTCTCAGGCCATCCTGCCTGATTCTGCTCCTAGGTGACTGTCACTTCTCTAATCCTAGTTTTCCTACCTGTGGAGAAACATGGACAGGAGCAGCTTCGAAAGCACTGACACTGATCATTTGGAGATTCCAAGCCAGAAGGGAGAGTGGAACTTGAGATCCACGACTCACCCATTCATCCAAATACTGTTTTCTTCCTTTCTTTTTCTTTCCTTTTCCTTTTTTTTTTTTTTTTTTTTTTGGTGATGGTGGAGAGTTTTAGGGCACACAACCAGTGGTGCTTAGGGCTTATTTCTGACTCTATGCTCAGGGTTCACTCTCAGCAATGCATTGCATGGGTATGTATGTGGTGATCTGGTTGGCTATGTGCAAAGCAAGCACATTAACTCCTGTACTATTTATCTTCTGTTTTAAACAGTCGTAAATACATGTATTTTACCAAACACTGTTTCCAGACCCTGTTTGATGCAGACATGAGAGGCAAAGTCCCGCTTCTAAGGAATTACATTCATCCCAGGTACATCTGAGGGTATTGTCTGAGTTCTCCGAGGCTACTCTCGGGGCTATTGGGCACAGTGTGTCACTGTAGTCCCTCAACATAGCTCAAGAATACATAGGCTAGTGATTTGTAGTCACACATGCCTGAAGACAAGCATCAGCTCAGGACTGGCTGAAACCACAGACTAGATGAAAACCACTGGATACCATCTAGGTTTGATTGAAGACACCTTGCTGTCACAGAACAAAGAAATTGTCCAATAGCTTGTTTCTCGGGACATATCCCTTTGGTTGGGCCGGAGAAGGTCTAGCAAGTCCGAGTGGTAGGAAGGAGGGGCAGGTGTCCGTTTCCTGAGACAAGAGGATCTGGGGGGTTGACACATTGGGTGGTCGTGAAAGGTGTGAGGACATGGTGATAGTGACCATCAGGGATCTAAGTTCATCCTTTGGGTCTTATCAAGCGAGCCACCAGGCAGGGCTGCTCTCTTGAGTCCCAGCATCAGCATGGGGTGCCACTCAGAAGTGCTGACAGAAGCTGGTTGGAGTAGTGGGATTGTGGCGATCTTGGTCAGCAGTCCAGCTGCTTTCCTGTCAGGCCAGGAGAGGCCCAGCTGCAGAGCCCTAGCAGCTGGGCTCCCTCATGGCCGCTCAGGGGCCAGGAGCCTCCCCAAAGGGCATGTGAGTGACTTCTGGTAGGAAGGAGGGGCAAGTGGCCTGTGGCTACAGAGACCAGACTCCAGATGGTCACAGCCAAGAGCTTGTGGCGGGAGTTGGAAGCAAGGCTGCAGTTAGTTGGGAGGGGGCCTTCTGGCTCTGATTATAGAGGGCAGTCCAGGCACGCAGGGCAGGAGCCAGGGCTTAGAGGGACGCTGAAGGACCAAGGAGGAACTTCTGGGAGTGAGGGCTCATGTTCTGAGTGTGGGTGCTTCTAGCCCCCAGCCCAGACCGCCAGAGGGGATTCCATGAACTTCCCCGCCACTTCCATCTCCAGGTGCCTCCTTTCCCACTTCTCCTTCCTCCAGCCCCAGCAGGCTGCGTCAGCCCCTCCACTTTGCCACTAACAGGAAGCAGAGGGCTGGCTGGCATCTTAGATGGTGAATTTTAGGAGTACCGACTCTCAGCAGCCTGCTCCAGACATACAACCCCTTCCTGCCTTCTTTGAAAGGGGTCTGTGTATGGCTGGGGCCCCTCTTTCCAGTGTGGCAGGGTTCCCATTGACGACAGCAGAGGACTGTGTCTACCAGCTCCTGTCTTCCTGACAGGCCCATCCACCCTGATTTCCTTTTGGTGGTCCAGGTGGGCAGGAGATGCCATCCTGAGGCCCTGCCCACTGGACATTTCCACCTCAGGAAAGCTGAGAACCTCCATAGAGACTAGGCAATGTCTCTTAGTGCCTCTTTGGCACTTCCCCCCACTCTAGCCTGCTGACTTCTGCCCTTTTCTCTTCCTCTTTGGCCCCCTGTGGTCTCTCTGGGGGCAGTGACTCAGCTCTGAGACATAACAACACACAGGCCCACCCTCCCCCCCCACCAGGGCCCAGGAAGGGAGGACATGCCAGACAGTGTCCAGATTCAGAGTAGAGGAGAGCCAGCAAGTAGGTCTCAGGTTGGACACAACCAGCTGGACCCCTCAAGGTCTTGTCCCATGAGCACCTTCTTTTTCTGGGTCTTGAGGGGACAGATGCTATTTCCTGTGTGAGCAATGAGCTGAGTGGGACACAGGTTCCAAGAATGGCCTCACAGGGGCCGGAGAGATAGCATGGAGGTAAGGCTTTTGCCTTTCATGCAGAAGGTCATCGGTTGGAATTCCGGCGTCCCATATGGTTCCCCGTGCTTGCCAGGAGCAATTTCTGAGCATGGAGCCAGGAATAACCCCTGAGCACTGCCGGGTGTCACCCAAAAACCAAAAAAAAAAAAAAAAAGAATGGCCTCACAGAGAGGACAAGCTATCCCTGAGCTCTGCAGACCAGAAACTAGCAGCCAGGGCAGTAGGTTAGTGGAGCTGTCCTGGGCTGAGGAGCCCTTATTTGCTTTTAGCACCCTGTAAGGAGATTTTTGTGACAGCCATAGGGTGTGTAGGGATCAGGCCCTGGGCAGGGGTGAGCTGGCCCAGTAGCCACTTTGGGTGTGTTGTCAAGGAGATACCAGACCTCAGACACCTCTAATCTTGATTGGCATGAGCTGGGCCTGTCCACTTCCCCCTGGAGGCCCAGCACTGCCTCTCTGAGTGCAGAGTTCCCTGCAACCCACGTATCCTTGAAGCACTGGCGCAACCATGCCAGTCCGTAGGGTATCTGACCCCCATTCTACAGATCAGGACACACTCTGAGCCATGCCAAATTCACCAGAGTTCTGCACCTAACTGGCACCAAAGACTAGAGGCAGGGTTTAGACCCAGAAACCCCAGCACCAGACACCCAGAACTTACATGATATCTGAGTGATACTCCTGGTGTCAGTGGGAAAAACGAGGCCCAGAGAGGGCAGTGAGTCAGCTAACATCAAAATATGGTGAAATAGGCCAGAGTAGCTAGGACGTGTCTTGAAGTCACCTGAGTTTGATCTCCAGAACTTCCTGAGCCTGCTAGGAGTGATCCCTGAATGCAGAGCCAGGCATGACCCCTGAGTACAACTGAATGTAGCCCCCAAACAAAACAAACAAATAAAACCCCATGGTGAAATAGGTTCAGAGCTGTTCTACACCCCTGAAGTTGGGGACCCAAATTTAGGGGGAATTTTTCTTTGCACAGAGAGCTGGGCCCCTCAGAGCTTACCCATCCTGTTTAATCCTGGTCCTCTTTGTACACCAGAGGGAAGGCAGGTAAGGGGCAGGAGGGCAGCAGGGGGGCCCATGAGCAAGCATGTGAACAACAGCTCCCCTCAGCCTGAGCCTCATCTGCCCTGCACTCACCTTCTAGTACCAAATCCATCTCCCTCCTATTTGGGCTCTGGAAGTCTCCCGCGACATCCCCCCGAGACTCCCCCAAGTCCCCATGGACACACCTGGCCCTGACCACACAGAATATGTGGTAGCTCAGGTTAATCAGTCTGAGGGCCAGTCTGTGGTTCAACCTCAGGACCCACAACTTTTAGCTCTGCTGAGCCAGTCTGTTGCTGGTGTAGGTGAGGGGCTCATTTGCTCTGCCCTGAAATGGCTGTCTCTGTCATTGAGGGACAGGCAGGATACCCCCAAGTCACCTGCTAATCCCAGAGGGCAAGGTGGGATAGACCCCCTATGAAACCACCTTTCCCAGGGTGAGACAGGCATGGCCCTGGAGTGCCTCCAGAACCATAGTTCCCCATGGAACAGGTCCCTCCAGGCTGCCAACACTGTTCCCACCCTCCCTGTGTCCTCATGGGGCGTCTCTATACCCACACTGCTGGGAACTTCAGGTCGAGCACTGAATTATGACTTGGACACCCTGATGGACTATTGGTTGGGTGATTAGCTGGAGAGTAAGTGGGTGTTAGGGCTCAAATGGCCCACGTGGGTGGGGGGCACGCTCCAGGACCTGCCTGTCTGACTCACCTGCTTGTACTTGTACAGTAGCAACAGCAGAAGCAGCAGCAGCACGGCCGTGACCGACATGGAGGCTAACAGCACCGGCTTGAAGAGGGTCTCCTGCTCCAGGTTCTTGCTAAATTCTGGGGATAGCAGCACAGTGAGCAGAGCAGTCTCACTCCAGGCCTTGCCCCACCAGGAACAGTGGCTGGGGTCACAGACCCCTCTTAGCTGTGCCCTCTAGCAGTGCCCAACACTGCCCAATCAGTGCAAGGGTTGGGGAACCCTTGCATCAATGAGGGATACTAGGAGCCCTTTGCTAGCAGCCTGGCCCAGAGCTTACCATGTTCCTCAGAGAGGGGTCTCCCTACTGCATCTCTGTGCAAATCAGGCAGAAAAGTTGCACTGAAATCTGCTTCCCAATAGGAACTGCCCAGCCCCTAAAGTTTGGAAGTGGGGCTCAGGCCCTGAGGTCTAATATCCAAGAGAAACTATCAAAGTTCTCCCTTCACAATGGGGTTAGAGTCGGTCCCATATCTGCTGTTTAGGGACCTACAGCTCTCCCTCAGCCTGGGCCCACCCCCAGGGGAGGAGAGCTATCTCCCAGGTGACAGAGGTGCCATAACCCATGACAGCAGCTGCAGGTAGCATATGTACTTGGCTCCAAAGGGAACCACTGGGGCCAGGCAGAGGTCCCTGTTTTCTCTGTCCTCTTTAGGCTGAGTTAGCTGGCTGGGACCTGAGCACAGGTGTTAACCCTGCTTTGGAAAGGCCTTGGGCCGAGGTGGTTTGGGCACTGCGGGTTCCCAGATTCCAATCAAGATTCAGGGGGGTGGGGGGGCACCCAAAGAAGAGCTACCATCTATGAGCAGCAGCTGAGCTAGTGCCCTGAAGTGGAGGGGAGTGGGCCACTTCAGCTGGCCCTGTGTGCACCTGCCCCGTGGTCCTCACTATACTCAGCTGCTCAGAGCAGGACATGTAAGTAAGATGTGTCCACACTCCTGGCAAGCTCAACAGAGGCTTCAGAGCAAGCTTTTGTTGACCTCACACGTCTTTCCTCTTATTCTCTCCCCATGTCAGTCTCAGAATCGTAGCCTTCTCTCCATGCTTTGCTTCAGGATCACTTTGTTGGAGATAGGCCTGGAGTTGGACCCAGGGTTCAGTGGCTACTCCCCAGGATTGGCCTTTCCTAGGCCCCTTTGCTTGCGGGAGGCTATTTAAGTGCTCACCCACTATGATGGGCCTGATGGTCTGGGAGTCGTTGCCTTCACTATTGTGTGTGCGGCACTCGTACGTGTGGTTGTGGTCCGTATCTCCCAGTATCAGCAGACTCTGCACCATCACCTTGTGGAAGGGGTTCTGGCTCACGACCTTGGTCTGTGCATCCCTCACAAGCTGCGATTGGGTTGCATCACACCTGGGAAAGGCAGGGTATGGCTGGGAGTCTGGACACATGGACACATGTGGACACATGGCTGGGAGAAAGACCTCTGCGTGGCCTTTCTCACCCTGGCCTGGGTGGGAAACTAAGCCAGATCCATTTACCTGTCAGTCTGACCCCAGCACTGCAGCCAGGTCACATTGGGTTGAGGATAGCCAGAGGTATTACATATCAGAGTGGTAGAGCCATTAATGTGGATCCACGTGAGTGGTGATATCTCTGGGGGGTCTGTGGAGAAGGAGGAGAGAAAAGAAGGATTGGCTAGAAGCCCCAAATCTCCCCACATGGACCTACTAACACTCATAGACCCCCAGCTTATATATCTAGGCAGCTGTAAAGTCCCCACATGCCCGAGCATCCTCCATCACTCACATCGAAGAGTGAGCACAAAGGTGAGGGCCTGGAGCCCTCTGGTGTTGCTGGCTTGGAAGGAGTAGTAGCCAGCCTCGTAGTCCTTCAGACGGGACAGAGACAGAGTGGATCTGTACCTGTAGGAGAAGAATAGCCATGCTTTTAGTTTGGGAGGACATGGCCAGGTACAGAGCCAGAGCCAGGTACCAGAGCCAGATACCAGAGCCTAGAGACTAGTGTTCTACTGAGGCGTAACAAGGGAGGCTGAAAAGGACCAAGATTGAGACCTGGGAATGTGCTTCCTTCTACCACCATCACTGGGTGAAGCAGTATCTGCTGAAAGAGCCAGAGTGAGGTCAGCTGCAAATCCTAAAGTTCTAACCCTGACCAAAGGGACAATGGAAGGGACATGGCCTTGTAGCTACAAGGAAGTGTGCAAAGTCTGGGTGGCCATTGCTTTTTCTCAAGTACTCAAGTACTTTCTCAAGTACTCATCCCTCTGCTTCTTCACTTCCTGTCTGAGGACAACACTGTAGTGCTGATGAAGACACTGGTTCGGGTTCTTGACTGACCTCAGTGGTGCCTAGAAAGGCCCAGAAGCAAAGGGCCACCCTTTACATTTTTTGTTCATTGTGTTTTATTTGTTTATTGTGAATGACCAAAGACATTTTTATTTGTTTGTTTTATTCCTCTTTTCACCTTTATTTTATTTTGTCTTTTGGTTTTGAGGGCCACAGCTTTTTGGTGCTCAGGGTTGCTCCAGGGGATGTTCAGGGGACTGACTACATGCTGCTCAGGGCTAACACTGCACTATCTGCCTGCATACTTGATGCTCGCCTTAAGATTTATTTTATGCTTTGTGCATAACTTATATGCATCATTTGGCACTACATAAATTAAAAAAAAATGAAAAATAACAAATGATTTGCTTGGAAAGTGTTGCAGTCACATGTTTTTAAACCCATAGTTTAAATTCAAGAGCAGTTTGTGAGTGAAGCCCCAGCACCCACAGCCTTTCCTCACAATGAGAGGAAAGAGTTATCTGACAGAAGAGTTATCTGACACTTCTACTTTTAAACAGACATCTGCCTTCTCTGGCTGACTCAGTCATCTCACTTTATCACCTGCCATAGGAGCTTCAGGCCTGAGTCCTAAGTAGAGTGAGTGGCCCCAACGACAGTGTCTGTGAGGCCACCTAGGTTCTATTATGCCACATCCCTACTGCTCCTAGGGATCCAGGAATGAGTGAAATCAGGATCCAGGAGAAAAGCACAGATGTTTAGGATCTTGTTGAGATCTAAGCAAACGAGAAAGTTGTCTGTAGGGCACTTGCCCTGAACACCCAGGTTTGATACCCAGCTTCCCTTATGGTCCCCTGAGCCCATTAGAAGTGATTCCTGGGCCGGGTGGTGGCGCTGGAGGTAAGGTGCCTGCCTTACCTGTGCTAGCCTAAGACGGACCGTGGTTCGATCCCCCAGTTTCCCATATGGCCCCCCAAGCCAGGAGCGACTTCTGAGCGCATAGCCAGGAGTAACCCCTGAGCGTCACCGGGTGTGGCCCAAAAACCAAAAACCAAAAAAAAAAAAAAAAAAGAAGTGATTCCTGAGTGCAGAGCCAAGAGTAATCCCTGAGTACTATTGGGTATGTCCTTAAACCAAAACAGAAATATTTTAAATGAAAATAATAAAGGATTAGCTGATCCAGCTCTGTTCTAAAGAGCTGATTATACCCTAATAGCTGCCTGCAAACTGAAGAAGAACTGAGGTTTCCCTAGGACCCAGAGTTCCTTAATGGGGCAGAAAGATAAGATCTATTTGTCAGGAGTGGGGATGATCACAGCCACCCCATGTGCTTGCTATCTACTCTCAAGGAGCAGAGGTGACTAGAGAGTGAAGAAACTTTTTTGTTTGTTAGCACTCCTGGCTAAGTGCTCAGAAATCGCCCCTGGCTTGGGGGAACCATATGGGACGCAGGGGGATCGAACCTTGGTCCTTCCTTGGCTAATGCGTGCAAGGCAAGCCACTAGCGCCCCCTCACTAACCCCAAGAAACTTTTGAGAGAGCTCAAATAGCTGAGGTCCTGCTCCCATGAGGGAAGCCCAAGCTTGATCCCCAAAATGTCACATCCTCTGAGTACTGCTGAAAACTCTGTACCAAGTACAGAGCTAGGAGTAGTCCTTGAGCATAGCCAGATATCGTGCCAAAATAAAAATAAATAGGGTCAGAGAGATAGTACAGTGGGCAGGGCACTAGTCGACTTCACCACCCCATATGATCCCCTGAGCCCACGAGAAGTAACCCCTGAGTAATTCCTAAGCAGACCCAAGAGTAATCCCTGAGCACCACTAGGTATGCCTCCTCCTAAATAAATAAAATAAAGTCAATTAAATGAAATACAAATAAAAGAGGAGATATTTTTTCAGTCCCTGTGTCAAAGGTGAGAGTGGGGTTGGGATTGTGGTTGGTAAATTCTCTTGTTAGAAAACTACCTGGTTCTAGGGGGCCAGGCGGTGGTGCTGGAGATAAGGTGCCTGCGCTAACCTAGAACGGACCGCGGTTCGATCCCCCCGTTCCCCATATGGTCCCCCGTGCCTGCCAGGAGCGACTTCTGAGCAAATAGTTGGACAACTTTGGACAGTAAAATTTGATTTTGAGTCCAAAATACATAATGATATAAGAGAAAAGATTTTTAGAATGCTGTGACTGTGGTTTAGGCACTATTTACTCCTTGCATCAATACCTCCCATCCAATTCCAAGAGAGAGCAAAACTCGAAATATCATCTTGGGAGCGACTTCTGAGCGCATAGCGAGGAATAACCCCTAAGCGTCACCGGGTGTGGCCCAAAAACCAAAACAAACAAAAAAAAAGAAATATAAGACATAGAATAATAACACTGAGGGCCAACGTTATCAGAGAACATGTGACTCAGAAAGGAAAAGGCTCTTGCTTAAAGTACAAAGCAGAACTGAGACAACTCCAAGGGTCCTGAGTCCCAGATGGGTTAGCTCAGGGAGCAGAGAATTATACCTGTATGTGTCCTTCATGGTAACAAAATTGAGTTTGGGCTGCTGGTCCGAGAAGGGTCCCTCATAGGTCCAGTTAAAAGCTTCCAGGTTCGGGTAGGCTTCCACATCCACACTGAGGCTGAGACTCTCTCCCACCTTCACCTCCTGGAAGAGGTTCTGCTCGGAAGTCAAGTTTATGTAGGCCTCCTCTGCAAAGCAGTAAAGTCCCGGTCAGCCACTCACTGATGCAGCCACTCCACCCGAAACATGAATGCAGTCCCCACACTGAAGAAGATATAGCCTCTGACCTCTCTTTCTGCCCTAGCACAGAATCACTGGACTCTTTCTTTCCTGAGGTCCTGCAGAACCTAGGATGAATTCTATTCTCCTTGGCACTTTATATTATATTCTAATTTGTATGATGAAGAAATCTATAAAATTCTAACTTTCTGAAATAGTTTTGGAACTAGAAAGCAGCTGTTGGGCCAGGGGTATGACTCAGCAGTAGAGTTCTGATGCGAGAGAGAGGGAGAGAGAGAGCTAGAGAGAGAAGAGAAGAGAAGAGAAGAGAAGAGAAGAGAAGAGAAGAGAAGAGAAGAGAAGAGAAGAAAGGAGAGGAGAGGAGAGAAGAGAAGAGAAGAGAAAAGAGAAACATAAGCTTTGTTTTCTCAGGATGATATGTGGGAGACCCCCAAGATTAAGAAAAAAAGAAAGAGG
>PVKC010047259.1:0-10990 GCA_004027635.1 Crocidura indochinensis | reverse complement strand
AAAAAAAAAAAAAAAAAAAAAAAAAGAGCTCTGAAATTGTTTTCTTTCGACACTCTTGGCAGAGATAGTTTTTTCTTTCTTTTTTATTTTTGACAGCCTTATAATGAAAAGACTGTGACTGATTTTATTGTAGAACACAGTGTAGTCAGGCATAGAGGGTGAGATTGAGTCTCGGGTTTATGTCCCACTTCCCCACCTGCATCTGTCACTGTGGAAATGGTTACTGAACCATAGAGCACAGTAATACGCAGCCTCATCCTCAGCCTGGGCAAGGGCAGCCTTGTTTCCTTGCAGGGAACCAGAGAATTGGGCAGGGACATTTGAAGGCCTAATATATTAGTTCCATATATTAAACCCCGTGGCACCTGGTAAGGGTTCTGTTGAACCCAACGGGCATAGTTATCGGTGGTAACAGCCCCAGTATTGGAGCCACAGGTGAGTGTGACTGTCCCCCCAGGAGTCACGGACCCTGATGTTTCTTGAGTTACCACATTCCGGGAAGTGACCCCTGAAAACAGATGATAGACCAAGGTTAGAGGGTAAAACAAGATCATAAAGGTACAGGATATCCTTTCCCATCTGTTCCCACTACTCCAGAAAATCCTGACCTGTGCAATGAGCCAGAAGTAGGAGCAGGAGAGGAAGCCAGGCCATCGTGCAGACACCACAGTGTAGATTCCCCAAACTTTGGAGCCCAGTACCAACCTCCAAATTCTCCTTATATCTTTTAGCAGTGAAGATTGTGATTCATGCAAATGAGCCACTCAGCTTTTGATCAAATTAACTGAATTGTCTACTTTAGATGAATATGACCCGGGGGTGCACCAAAATCTTGGTTTCCTGCAGCTGGTATCTTGCGCCCTCTGTTGTCTACTGATTGACATGCACTCCTGCAAGTGGGCCCTCAGCACTTTGCTCAGGAGGAGGAGGGTTTTTTTTTTTTTTTTTTTTTAATGTTTTTTGTGTTTCTTTACTTTTCTTTTCTTTTTATCCTCTAAGTAAGTCAATTTTTGCAAATGGCTTACCTGTGCCTTACCATCTCTAACTCACAAAGATTTTCTATGGGATATATAATTTTGACACCAAAAACAGGTGGAGACTTTTCTAAAGAAGAACATGAGAGACTCTGATATGGTGGACATAGATTCAAAGAACCTCAATAAATATTAGTGAACTAAATTCAACAATACATCCTGAAGAAGGAGAATATATCCAAAGATTGCAAAGATAGTTTTGAAAATTGCCTGTTAATGGACTGGAAGGATTTATATGCCAAACGGACAACCTGAGAAAAGCTATATGGGCTCCATGTAGTCCCAATAAAAATCTCTATGGCATTTTTGGTACACATATACCAAATACTGTTAAAGTCTATAAGTCTATATGGAGGAACCAGAGAGATAGGAGGCAAGATGAACATGAATAACTTTTGACCTTTTTGCTCTGAATCTTTTCAACTGTGCTGTTTCCTTTTTTGTTTTGGGTTTTTTTGTTTGTTTTTTTATTTGTTTGTTTTTTGATTTTTGGGTCACACCCAGCAGCATTCAGGGGTTACTCCTGGCTCCATACTCAGAAATTGCTCCTGCCAGGCTCGAGGAACCATATATGAATTTGGGAATCGAACCACCATCCTTCTGCATGATAGACAAACGCCCTACCTCATGCTATCTTTCTGTCCCCCTCTTTTTTTTTTGGTTTGGTTTTGGTTTGGGGGGGCATACCAGGTGATGTCAGTGTTCAGGGCTTATTCCTGGCTCTATACTGGGGATCACCTGTGGCTGCCTCAGATCATATTGGATGCCAGATATCAAGCCTTCATCAGCCCTGTGTATTGAGAACCCCTACCCACTATATAATATCTCTGAAACTGCTTTTTCCTCTCAGTTCTATCTTGGAAATTTATTTGTGCAAAGTATAACAATTTCTTCTAGAGAATTATAAATGCAACTCAAGGCAGAATGTAGCCTTATTCAGCATATATATCTATATCTATATCTATATCTATATCTATCTATCTATCTATCTATGTATATATATATATATATATATATATAAAACTCTATGACCAAGTTGACTGAGGATTCCTACCTGCTTTGAGACCTTTGCACACAGATCGGAACACTTTGATGGGCCAGGAAGACTCTACCTGATTTTTTATTTACCTGTGTTGTAATGAATCTGAAAGCATAGTAATAAAATGCCTCATTTTCAGTGTGGATCCTTGTGATGGACAAAGCATCTTTGGGTTCATGGAGAGAGCCAAAGATCATTCAAGGACACAAAAATGTATGTGAATGCGGTCATACTTTAGGGTACAAGATAGACTTTCTGTTGGAATCAGTATACATCTTACTGGTGTTGATAGATCCAATACTCCAATTTCAAGTGAGTGTGACTACCTCCAGGGTTGTGTGCATGAAGTTTCCTTCAAAAATCACCTTAGTATGGAAAGAGGATCCTATAAGCAATGTAGAGAAAATAATGCCAATCAGAAGGGAAAGATTGGGTAAAAAAATATTTTCACAGTTCTTGTTTTATTAAACAAGAAATTTACCCTCTGACTGTGTGTGTCTCTGTGTGTGTCTGTGTGTGTTTTGTGTGTGCAGTTTTTGAGTCACACTTGGCAGCACTCCGGGGTTACTATTGACTCTGTGATCAAAAATCGCCACTGGTGGGGCTGGAGAGATAGCACAGCAGCATAAGCCTTGCATACAGCCGACCCAGGCTGGTTCAAATCCGGGCATCCCACATGGTCCTGAGGCTGCCAGGAGGGATTTCTGAGCATAGAGCAAGGAGTAACCCCTGAGAACCGCCGGCTATGGCCCAAAAACCGAAAAAAAAAAAAAGAAAAGAAAAGAAAAGAAAAAGAAAATTAGTCACCCCTGGCAGGCTAGGGAGACCATATGGGATGCCAGGAATTAAACTGAGGTCCTTGGAGTTGACCACGTGCAAGGCAAATGCCCTACCACTGTGCTCTCGCTCTGGGTCTGACTTTTGATATGAGAGAAGAGTGTACAATGTTGCATGTCATAGAGTAGACATCAAAGAGTAAAGGAATTCTACATGAAGACTTTTTATTTCTAACTATGGCAGAATGTATATAAATGGTCTCCCCAGTAAGCGAACTTAGTTACTAAAAAGAAAAAATTATTCATATTAGATAAGAAGTGTTTATAGAATAGCTGCACATTTATATTCAGCACCCACTATAGAGGTATGTATTTCTGGTTGGCTTTTTGTTTTGCTTATTTGTGTGTTTGTTTTTAGGTCATACAGGAGGTGCTCAGAACTTGCTATACACTCTAGAGTCCTGTCATGGTTTGGGGACCATCTAAGATGCTAGAAATTGAAACTGGATTGCAAGGCAAATACCCTACCTGCTGTCCTATCAATGTGGCCCTCTGTGATTCTGTTTTTTAAATTATATATGGTAGGTATATAAATTGTGCTTTATAAACTATAGTAAAGTGGTTGTTATAAAAGTAAACTTTTAATATAGTTACCATTTCCTAGATGAAAACACAAAAGAAACTTTCTTAGAAAATGTCCATTAACTATAGATCATTGATACACTCTATTATTAACTTTAATCATTATGATATATATGATACCTCTAGACTTAGTAAAATATTTTATTTAAATCATAATGAATTACAGAATAAAAATAACATTCATGATTTCTTTTCAGGTATCCAATCAAAGTTCCAACACCAATATGTTGGCCTCTTTTCCACTTCAATTCACCAATATATAGTTTGCCTTTAAGCCTATTGGAAAGCACTATTTTCTTTTTTCTTTCTCCTCCCCCTGACAGCCCCTCCCCACTTTGAGGCACTGTGGCATACCTAATGACAGGGTGCTAAGCATGTTCTTTGAGCACCTAACCCTGCTACAGAGTGACACTTCCCCCTATCATTGTCATAGTGATTCTTCCTATAGCCCTCCCTCCTGACCCAATGGAACTTTCTGTATTAAGGACCAATTCTCCTGCTCTTTGTTCTATTGCTTTTAGATGTTAGTGATTCCCGTGCCTATGCTTCTTTATATCTCACATATGAGTGAGATAGTTCTGGGTCTGTCCCTCTCCCTCTGTTTCATTTCATTTTGCATACTTTCCAGATCCATCCATGTGCCAACCAATCACACGACTTTGTCTTTTCTTATATCTTATAAATATTCTATTCTATATGCAATATAACTTTACAACCAATTATCTATTTAAGGACACTTGTGTTGTGCCAGATTTTGCCTAGTGTGAATAGTTCTGCATTGAAAATAGGGGTACAGTTACCTATTCTGCATGTTGTTTTTTGTGCTCTTTGGGTAGACTTCCTCAGTCATGTGGAAAATGAATTCTTGGGTTTTGGGTAAATGTCCATATACATTTACAAATTTTTAAGGTACACACTTAAGTATTATGTGACTTTTTCTCTGTGTGTTTTATTTAATTTAGAACAAAATGATAAGACAACATATATTGTTGGTGAGAAGGTGGAATAAGCGAATTCTTGTTCAGCGTTGGAATGGGTGACATAAATTGTGAATCATTATGGAACTAATAAGGGGGTTCTGGAATCTAAACATCAACTATGATGTGGAGAGCATTCACTAGGATAATAATAAAAGGAAATAAAAATCAGTAATCAGGAGACATCCATGTTCATGTTTTAAATGAATTACATGTATTTTCAGTTTATTTCAAAATATTAATACTATTCTTTGGAAATTAAGGACCAGAAGGTGGAATTTGAGTGAATATTCAAATATTATTGTATATGTTATTTAATTTCAGCATTACTTATATGCATATGTTTCCAATAAAACAGAAGCTATAAATACATAAAAAGAATGTTTCTTTTCTCTTAGTGTGAATGGTCCTCATTAGTGATGCTACTTCTGGAAGAAATGTATTGACTTTATCCCTGATAGCATTACTTATCAATGCCTAGCAAATTTCCAAGACCCTGTGCTTCGCTTTTATACCAAAGAAGAAAGACTGTAAATCCTAAGCCAGGTTCTTGATATGGACATTATAAATAAAAGAGATTATACATTTCAGCATGTTTGTTTTCATTGGAATTTGACGGGTTAGTAGTCATTTTTAATCAGCATTGTAAACAAGCCCTTGCACTAGATTGTTGTATATGAAAACATTTCCTAAGATTTTTCTTTGCCTATTGTCCAACATTGACCTTCCAGGAGGGGGAGCTGGTAATAGTCAAATAAATAGTATGAGAGCGAGGTGTTCAGGGTCTTTTGGCAGAGTTAGTTTACTGCCTGCCTCCAGGTGTTTTTTTGGAGCTGGTAGTAGGCTGACATAAAACTCTCTGCACCCAACCTTCTTACCCCTTTACCCTCCTGTCTGTGTGGATTATTGGCTGCAGATAAATATTACCAAGATCTCCCCACAAAATGGGATAAAAGGATGGGAATCAATTTCTCATTCTGGGAGCTCTTTGAGGATACACAAATAACCAATAAAGGAGTAAACGAGGCCCGACACTAGATAACTTCATTAGAGGACTGCTGTGCGCATTGTAAAAAAGATGATGTAGCTTGAGGTTCATGTCTCACTTCCACAAATGCATCTGTTACTGTGGAAATGGTTGCTGAGCAACAGAGCACTGTAATACTCAGCCTTATCCTCAGACTGAGCTCCTGTGATGGTGAGGGCAGCCTTGTTTCCAAGCAAGGAGCCAGAGAATGAGGCAGAGACATCTGAAAGCCTATGACAGTTTCTACCTATTAGTCCCCATGGCACGTAGTAAGGCTTCTGTTAGATTCAGTTGGCATAAATAGTGGTGGTAACAGCCCCAAAACTAGAGCCACAGGTCAGTGTGACCATCGCCCAGGAATTGTGGACAGTGATGCTCTTTGAATCACCACATTATGGGGAGTGAGTCCGGAAACAGATGAGAGACCAAGGTCAGAGTAAGAGACAAGGTGCAGGGTGTCCTTTCCATCTTCATCATCCCAGAAAATTCCCATTACCTGTGTAGTAAATAGGAGGAGGAGGGAAACCAGGCCATAGTGAAGACATCCCAGTGTTGTACTTTGCCAGATGCTCTTTGCTCAGAAATAGCCTCCAGGCTCTCTTTCTACCAACTTCCACCTGTGGAGGTGGAACTGTTATGCAAATAAATTCCTCAGCATCACTCAACAGTGTGACCCCATCAGTAACATTGTTATTTGTTGCAAATCTGTGACATGTGCTAGAAGGCCTGGGCCTGGTGGGATATTTTATTGTGGAATATATTCTCCCAGAGTGTAGCATACTGCCCCCTCAAGCATCAGCTATGGGAAATGTTTATAACTGCTTGTTTTTCTAGTTTACAACTGATCTGGAGTTTTTAGGCCTCAAAGTAGCTAAATTTATTTCCATGATGCTCCAGGTAGGAACTGAATGAGTTTTGAGAATGAGAATTCTGCATAAATGAGGGCTGTTCTTCTTTACTCAATCTACTTTCTTTTTTTAATGATATATATTTTTATCTTGGGCTTACAAATATTAGTATTAATGGTTTCTTATGGGCATAAATCTGACACCAAATCAATCACCATTGTACCTATGTCTCTACTCTTCTTCGCACCCACTCCCCCAACTTAATGGTCAGCATCAGTTCCCCCATTATGTTGCTTTGAATTGTTGTTGCTACTTTGCCAGGTATCTTTAAGTCATGAGAGAGAGAGAGAGAGAGAGAGAGAGAGAGAGAGAGAACATTCTATATTTGTCTCTTTCATTCTGATAGGCTTCATTTGGGATGATATACTCTAGCTCTATCCATCTTGCTTTAAATTTCATGATCTTGTTATGTCTTAGGGCTGAATAGTATTTCATTTTGTAAGTGGAAGAATAGAAGACATGTCATTATTTTGTCATGATTCATCTGACATTAGACATTTGGGTTGTTTCATATTTTGGCCATTGTAGTAAGTGCAGTGATGAATATAGTTGTACACATATCCTTCTGAATTAAAGTTTTTGTATTTTGGGGATTGATGCTAAAAGTCATAATGTTGGATTGTTTAGGAAGAGTTCTATGCCTATATTTTGGAAAAATCTCCATATTGCTTTCCAAAGAGTTTGAGCCAGATGGCATTTTCACCAAAAGTGAATGCCTTTGTCACCACAATCCCACCAGAACTGGCTATTTCCAAAATTTTTAATATTGGGAACTACCATCTTTTGCCATTTTCTAGTGTTTGCCAAAGCCAAATCCCTTGGCAGGGCCTTACTTGAGAATTTCAGGCTCACAATGCAAGTTGTCTTCTGCCTAGAATCCAACTTCAACTTCTTGATGCTTTTTTCTTTGGGGGGGGGGGGATGGTTATACCCGCAGGACTCAGGGGTTAATCCTAGCTCTTCATTCAGAAATCACTCCTGGCAAGTTTAGGGGACCATATGGGATGCCAGGCATTGAACTGGGGTCTGTCCTGGGTTGGCTACATGCAAGGTAAACCCCTTACCACTATGCTATTACTCTGGCCCCATTCTTGCTGCTTTTTTGAAAGACAGAAACATTGTCTGAATACTTGGTTTAAATTTTCTGTCTTCTTTGTTTTCAGACATGTTTTAGAAAGCATTTCCCTCCCAAGGAAAGTTTACTGTGTATTTTCACAGTTTTCCTTCTCTCCACCAAGAAATGCAAAGAAAATAACTGTCAACTTTTTTGTTTACATAAATTTTAACAGTCCATACATATCAACTAATCTTTCATCCAGAAAAGAAAGGTTTTTTTTTCCCCCAGGGGTTAAAGTTATCTTTTTCTAATAATATCTTTATTTAAGTTCTATGGTTATGAAAATTTTGCAGTTGGGTTTCAGCCTTAAAAAGTACACCCCCCATCACCAATGCAAGCTTCTTGCCACCAATACCCTCCATCTGTCTCCTCCCCAACTTATTTGTCTTCGAGAGGCATTCTATTTCTCTCAATCACTACCATTATCATGATAGCCATCAGTCTAGTTATTTCTCTAACTGCACTCACCACTCTTTGTGGTAAGCTTCAGATTGTGGGCTGGTCAATCCAGCCCTCATCTCAGGTATCTTTGGGTAGTATTACAATAAATCTTTTATTTTTCTTAAAACCCATAGATGAGTGAGACTATTATGTTTCTTTCTCTCTCTGACTTATTTCACTCAGCATAATAGTTTCCATGTCCATCTATGTATAGGAAAATGTCATGACTTCATTTTCCTTAATAGCTGCATAGTATTCCATGGTGTAGATGTACCGCCTCTTCTTTAGTCATTCATCTATTGTTAGACTTCTGGGTTGTTTCCAGATTCTGGCTATAGTAAATAGTGCTGCAATGAATATAGGCATACAGAGGGCATTTTTATATTGTGTTTTTGTGTTCCTAAGATAAATCCCTAGGAGTGGTATTACTGGTTTATATGTCATCTCAATTTCCAGTATTTTGAAGAATAACCATATTATTTTTATATATTGTCATTCCCATCGGCAGTAGTGAATAAGAGTTCTTTCCTTCCTACATCTCTGCCAACACTGATGTTCTTGTTCTTTGTGATGTGTTTCTGTCTCTGTGGTATGAGATGGTATTTTATTGTGGTTTTGATTTGCATCTCCCAGATGATGAATGCTCTCTAGTGTGAAGCATTTTTCACATGCCTTTCAGCCATCTGTATTTCTTCTTTAAGGCAGTGTCTGTTCATTTCGTCTCCCCATTTTTTAATGAAGTTGTATGGATTTACTTGTTAAGTTCTTCAATACCGTGTATATCTTAATTATTAGCAACTTATCTGATGGATGAATAGTTTCTTCCATTCTATTTTGTTTCTCCCATTTTGTTCTACTCATTATTGACTTTGAGATGCAGAAGTTTTTTGGTTTTTATTTCTGGTTCCAGTTGTTTGAACAGTAATATTTCCTCCTTAAAGATGCCTTTAGTCTTAATGTCCTGTGTGTTTTACCTATATTTTCTTCTTATCGTTTGGGGTCTGATATAAAGTTCTTTAATCCATTTGGATTAAAGATTATAATCTTTGTGCATGGTGTTAGATGAAGGTCAGCATTTGCTTTTTTGCATGTGGCTGACCAGCTATCCCTACAGCACTTGTTGAAGAGGTTTTCTTTGCCTCAAATTGTGTTTTTGCCACTGTATCAAAGATTAATTGAATGTATATCTTGTGAACATTCTCTGAATATTCAAGTATATTTTATTAATCTGATGGGCTGTCTTTATTCCAATACCATGCTGTTTTAATGACTATTGCTTTGTAATACAAGTCAAAGTTTGGGAAAGTGAAGCCACCTACCTTCTTTTTTTCCTAAGGGTTGATTTAGCTATTCATGGGTGTGTATTGTTCCAAAAGAATTTCAGGAGTATTTTTTTGGGGGGCCACACCCGGTGACGCTCAGGGGTTACTCCTGAATATGCGCTCAGAAGTCGCTCCTGGCAGGCACGGGGGACCATATGGGGAACCAGGGGATCAAACCGCAGTCCGTCCTAGGTTAGCACAAGGCAAGGCAGGCACCTTACCTCCAGCGCCACCACCCGGCCCCCACCAGGAGTATTTTGAGCCACTCTTTGAAAAATGTCACTGGTATCCTTAGAAGGATTGTATTACTGTATTTTCTGGTGTATAAGTTGACTTTTTAACCCATGGAAAACTTCTGAAACTTACTCCAGCTTCAGTGATGAGTGATCTGCCCCCTCTTACCACCGTATCTCATCCAGCTGCCAGGTGTCATCACGCAGTCCTCTGCTTGTCCTGATTCATCTTTCAGGGCACACAGAGGAGTTGAGTTACCAAGTGTGCATCTCATCCAGCTGCTGGGTATGAGGTTTTCTGGTGCTCAATCCTCTGTGAAGCTTTTATGGGACACAGAGGAGGTGCTCTGACTCCCATTAGCTGTCCTATTAATCACTTGCATCCCAGTCCCCTCTGGGAGGGGACCCTTTTCCTTGCTCTCAATGTAGCTCACAGTTAAACAATCACAGTCACTCACTACCAATGACAAATGTAATATGATTGTTGGCACTCCAAAATCTAGCTTTATTAAACATATACTGTTAACCTTTGAGAGTTCTACTCTTTCTTTCTCTTATGTTTTTTAATTTCCATTTGGTGTGCGTTAAAAGATAGGTAGTCTCATTTGGCAAATATAGCCCAAACCCTATATTTTAACAGAAAAGTAGTGGGCCGTCTTATATGCCCAGTCGTCTTATATGCCAGTAAATATGGTACATATGTAAAATGATTTGAGGAGTAGTAATGATGTTAATACTCCCAATCCATGAACAGTGTATTGTCTCCATTTCCTTATATTCTCTTCTAATTCTTGAGGCAGTATTTTTTTAGTTTTCTTTGTATAGGGCCTTCACCTCTTTATCATTGACTCCAAGGTATTTGAGTTTCTGTGGCACTATTGTGAATGGGATGTACTGTTAAGTAGATGTCCTAAGATTCAGAATTCTTCAGTGTTAATTAATGCAAGTTTCTCAGAAACTCACAAAAATACATCAATATTGCTATCTGAATAATAGATTATATTATATATGCTTTACCTCAATCATGTATATTATAATTTATATCAAATAGTGATTTAGATTTGAGCACTATTCATGACAACATAGAGTAGCTATTTTTGCCATAAAATATTAGACAAGATCAGAAGGACAGTAAAAGAGGTAGAGCACCTGGATGTAATCAATAAAGGCTGACTCACTGGCACCCAACTGGCCTCTGAGCCTTGGCAGGAATGATTTCTGACCACAGAGACATAAGTAAGCAATGAGCACACCTAGATGTAGCTGCAAAAAATCAAAACAAAGGAAAAATAAAAATAAAAATCAATAGGCAAAAAGTTTTTGGAGTTGACATATTCACATAGTTTGTCTGGAATTTCAGAAGGTTAATTTAAATATTATCCTCCATACCTGCCATAGCATTTTAATTTTCAGTTAAGAACAACCTTATACATCCAGGACCAAAGGTGGTTGGTTCGAATCCCGGTGTCCCATA
>PVKC010047258.1:0-11089 GCA_004027635.1 Crocidura indochinensis | reverse complement strand
ATAGATGTATGCATCTAAATTTATTATCATTTTTATCAGTTTTTAGGTTCTGCCATTTTATTGTTGTTACTTTGAACATAATTACGTTTCCGCACATGTGCTATTATTTTTTATACCTGAGACCTGAGTTGCTGTGTCAATGGATACATTAAATTAAAATTTAGTACATATAGCCAAAATTACTTTGAAAGGCTTGCCAGTTTCCATTAACATTTAAGTATTAAAATAATTTTGAAATAAGGAAGATAATGCAATTATACAAGCTCAAACATAAAATTGAGAATTTGCTTTATTTTTAATAAAATCATATTTATTAATTTCTTATACATTTGATTCATACAATACTCAGAAAATTTGACACACATTGATTTATTTTCCAATTATAACTTCATGGATGTCTAATGACTTCAAAATTGTAAATCATTTCAGTGTTTTTTCCATGTCTAATTGCTAATATGTTTCCATGTAATAAAAACTAAAGAAAGTGTGGTTAGCTTGATCTAGACTCTAGTCAAAGAATAACCAAAAAGATTTTCTATAGCACGGCTTAGGTTAGAAGTCTAGTTCTTTATGGTTCTCTAATACATTATTTTTCATTTTTACTGTTCTTTCTTTGTTTCACTGACACTGTTAACTTTATTTATTACTGAGAATTAGAAATTGGGTATGAAAGTTTTGCCAAGACTATTAATTTTTTTATGAGAAAGTTGTATCATAAAGTATAAAACATGTATCAGAGTTTTTACTGCTTTGGCTTAATTTGAAAATTTAAAATGTATTTAATAAAAGTTAAAATATATTTTATAATTTTGGAACACACCAGAATAAGATCAGGGCTTTCATTTGGCTCTGCACTCAGGGATCACTCCTGTGATGCTTGGGTGACCATATAGATGCCAGGGGATTGAACTTGGATCAGCTGCATGCCAGGCAAACACCTTGCTTGCTATATTATCTTCTCAGCTTCAGAAATTCTTTTTTTAAATCAGAGGTTTCCCATTTGAACTTAGTTCCTTTTGGTTATTGTTTTACCACCCAGTTATGCTCAGTGGTTAACTCCTGTCTCTACATTCATAAGTCATATCATGGCTTCAGGGGCCTTGTGGGAAGCCAGGAAATAAACCTGATTTGGCCATGTGCAAGGCAAATTCCCACACTTTATTATCGCTCTGGGGTTACTTCTGGCTATGTGCTCAGAAGTTGCTCCTGGTTTGGGGGACCCTATGGAACGCCGGGGGATCCAACCGCCGTCTGTCCTAGTCTAGCACTGGCAAGGCAGACACCTTACCTCTAGTGCCACCACGCCAGCCCCCAGGTTTAATTTCTAACATCCCATATGGTCCCCTCAAGTCTGCCAGGAGAAATTTCTGAGAGTAAAGTCAGGAGTAACCACTAAGTGCTTCCTAATGTGGCCAAAACAAAACAAAACAAAACAAAACAAAAACAAAACAAAAAACAAAAAAACAACCTCAGAATAAAAACAACCAAACAACATCCAACAGACAATATTATTTTTTTAAGGTTTTTTTTTTGGGGGGGGGGTCACACCCAGCAGTACTCTGGGATTACTCCTGGCTCTACACTCGGAAATCGCTCCTGCCAGGTTTGGGGGACCATATGGGATGCAGGAATTCGAACTACTGTCCTTCTGCATACAAGGCAAATGCCTTACCTCCATGCTATCTCTCTGGCTCCTTTCTTTTTATTTATTTATTTATTTATTTATTTTACCAAACATTAATCCTCATGCTACTGCCATCATCGTTCAAATGCATTAATAGACTACTGTCATTAAAAATTTGACCAAAAATGACCTGGCCTTTGAGGTACTTAAATCAGAAATCTGGGATAGGTAGGCTTGATTTTATCCAGTCTGTCTCTGAGAACTTGATCTTTCCCTTATCCATTCCACATGGTCATCACTGCCTATGCCTGCTAAAATCTCTAGGACTTCAGTTCTTAAGCATGTCCAGCAACCCCTAAATTTTGTGTGGTGTTATCCCTGTGCAAGCATCCTCATTTTCTTTGTTATTGCCACCTGCTTAACTGTTGGTGTCCACTTAACATGTGTTGTTACTTTAGAAGTGGATGTCCTTGCCTCGTTGACAAAGATGTTCCTTGTGAAAACCAAAGTATCAAAGAAGATTTTTATTTTCTAACGTTGGGTCTACTTCTTCCTTGGAACCATCACTTCTACAGAATAGGGTATCTGGGAATGATTTCATTCCATTTTAATATTCAGAAGAGTTGGACTCTGAATGTGAAAATACTAATTTAGATACTTTAACCAATTTAATTAATTTATTCTTTCTAACTATTCACTTGAATGACAAAAGGACAATTCTTTCAATATAAAATAAAATTCTATCATACGAAAGCATGATAGTGTAGTTTATGTGGAAATACAATTATGGTGTCATAAAATGCTATAGTATTTTTGGTAATTAATTTTTTCTAGATTTGGTTATATGTAACATCTCTCTCCTTTCTGTCTTTCTTTTTCCTTTTCTCTTCCTTTGTTTCTTTCTTGGCAAATGTCTAGACATTAATCCATTAAAAATAGCAGGCAAATGAGACATACTGTCTCTCGCAGAAGGAAGGGACCTAGGTGTCTCAAACATTGAATAGGGAGTTTTACTTTTTCTATATTGTTTTTGCTCACTTTATTTCTACCTTATAAAATCAAATTAATACAAACTTCAAGACTAGACAACAAATTAACTATCCTCTGCAATTACTGCCTGCAAGACTTTTATCTGACTTTAGTTGCACTTACCAGTCATTAACTAACATGGTAATATTGCTAATTTTAGTAAGTTTTCAGTATTAAGATTACGCTCTACTATCTATATGGGAAGATGAGGATTTACTCTTCTATAATTTTGGGTGTTGGTGTTGGGCCATACTTAGTGATGCTCAGGAATTTCTTCTGGCTGTGCACTCAGGAATCACTCCTGGTGGCTTGGAGAGCCACATGGGATGCTGGGAGTTCAGTCTGGGTTAGTCATAAAGTAAACAAACGTGCTACCAACTGTACTACTGTTTTGACCCCCTTCTATTATTTCTAACTCAACATGCATACTCTCTGCCTCCACTCTCTGTCATTGCATTTAGTAGGAGAATGCACTTTGCCTGATGACTATGCAAATGATATTCATGATAAACCAGAGAGTACTCTGTTTATTTTTCTTGTTTGCCTTGAGTTAATTGGATTTTATTTTTAAGAATTGCTTGCTTTTTTTTTTTATATACTTATCAGAATTTCAGCTCTTTATGCTGACCTGTCAAAATAATCATTCTTTTTTTTTTTCCTCCTATCTGAGCTATTCCTCTAGAATTCAGCTAATGATTAACATTTGCTTTCATAATCATGAGATCCTTTAGGGTTTATTTTGCTCATCTGTGAAGAAACTTCTCAATTTAAGGATCTCAACTTAGTACTTTACAAATAGTAAGATTCAGTAATGCCTCGCACTTCAGGAGAGACTGTTCTTTCAACTAGTAGTGATTCTTTTGTCTCTCTGTAACATTGGCTGCAGTAGAATCAGAACATGAGATGAAAAACAGTCTAACACAGCTTTTAGTGATGAAGAGTAAAGCATTCAGTTTCCTGGAACAAATCCAAACTTATACTTTGTGATTATGCAGCTTTACCTGAGATTTTCTTGTGAGTTTTCACAGAATATCTCAGAACACCAAGTGTGGCTTTGCATGACTTCCTCAGAATGGACAGTGCAAATGGTTAACTTTTACACTGATTTCTTGGTCTTTAAAACACAAAATGCACTTTTTTTTTTTGGGTCACACCCGGCAGTGCTCAGGGGTTACTCCTGGCTCCATGCTCAGAAATTGCTCCTGGCAGGCACGGGGGACCATATGGGGCACCGGGATTCGAACCGATGATCTTTTGCATGAAAGGTAAATGCCTTACCTCCATGCTATCTCCCGGGCCCCTAAATGCACTTTTTCTTAATTAATGCTTCGGAATTATGGAATTTCCATTTTGGTTTGTATTTAGAAACTGTCAAGTACATTAAATCGCTGTTTACCTTATTGCAAGTGGTGCCTCTGTTTACAGAAAGGTAGCAGTTGTGAGAGTTATCTGCTTTATGAAATCAATGACTTAAACCAAGGCAGGAAATTAGGACAGGGGTCTCTGTTTCTGTGATTTTTAACTACAAATGAGGAAATCAACGATAGTTGTGATCTATGAATGATCTACATGGGGTATGTTTTACCCATCAGATCTTAAACTTGAACATTGTTTTTACTGCAGAGTTGTTTTTGTTTTTTGTTTTTTGTTTTTGGGTCACACCCGGCAGTGCTCAGGGGTTACTCCTGGCTCCATGCTCAGAAATTCCTCCTGACAGGCACGGGGGACCATATGGGGCACCGGGATTCGAACCGATGACCTTTTGCATGAAAGGTAAACACCTTACCTCCATGCTATTCATATGACTTTATAGGAAAGCCTTTTTGCACCAAGAACTTTATCTGTTTTTGCATTAGATGTCAGGAAAGGCAATGGAGAAGATTTGTGATTTGTAATAAAATTTAGTATGTGTTCAAGTACAGTTTTACTGGAGACCTTTGCTTTGACCTCATTATTCTTTGCAATTCTCTGGTTATCAGCATTATGTGTATCATAATTACCAGCTCAGGGAAAATTCACAAGATGCAATGTGCTTTTGGTTTCAAGTAATTTGTTGGTTCCTTTCTGAAAGAGAGACTCATTTCCTGATTTTATATTTTCCCTACTTATATAGGTAGCTTGCATTTTGTTTGCCACTCTAATTTCACCAGATGGACCAAAAGAAATAAGTAAAATACTATTTTTCTGAGAAGAATTAGAAGCCTTGGATAATGATAACAAAAGGATAGAATTGACAAGAAGCATCAGTTCTACAAAAATCCTGGATCAAGAGACCGCAAGAAAACTTTCAACATAACTTGGCATAATTGCAATCAGATGGAATTTTCAAATCTTTGAAATTGGCTCTTGACAGAAAACAGAATTTTTCCTAAATATTTCAAAGACTAGGAATTTATTAAATGACCTAGTTAGAAGGAGGGTTAAAAGACCATCAGAAGGGGATGAGAAGCTTATGAATTTTGAATTTTCTCCAAAAACTACCACCACCCTAAACTAGTGAAGCAGAAGAGGAATTTGCATTGCCTGTGGTGTGGGATTACTGGTCTCCAAAACTCTGCTGTTAGGGTGAGCAGGAACACAAATTTGAACCCCTGAGCTGGTGTTTCTGGTCCACTGGAACTCATCATGGCTAATGTGGATGGTGTCTCTAGTACACTGGATATAATTATTGTCCCCAGTGCCGCCTGCCATTCTCTCCAGTATGAAAAATCTTTCTGAAGAGGTGCCCTCTCTGTTTCCTACTCTTCATTCTTCCAGTGCTCCTACTGGTGCAACCTAATTGCAAACATGTTGACTAAGTAACCTGAGTAATTAGGTGTACAGGGTCTCACAAAGTACAACACAGAACTGAGTACATAAAGGAGCTATGAATCTAACCAATGCAGTCTCCTTTTAGTAAAAGGACTGAGATCTTCTGGGATCATTATGATTGGCTCACAGGAGTGTGATTGAGGGCAAATCTGTGGTTATAATAGTAATACCTTGTGTTTAAATTCCAACAGAAGGCCTAATTTTTTAGGGGTCATGCATTTATCTGGAAAATATAGAAGATCCTACATCACGGGAAAAGTCTCTGCTTTGAATATTCTGCCTACATAAAGGACTTCTCTAATTTTGAAACCACTTGGTAAAAGTTGTTTCGAAAAAGAAAAAGGCAGATATCGTATAAAATATTTTTATTTTTCATAGAATTTTGGAATCTGTGTATTTCAAGTATGAAAATAATCACTCAATGGAAATTTTATTTGGTTTCAAACAAATTTGGAATGTGAAAGTTTAAGTAACCTACCCATGGGCACACAAATATTTGGCTCTCTGTGTCACGGCTCTGAGCAAAAGGCTTTGTATCTTCTGAAGTCTGTGTTGCAGTTAATACATTTCTCAGGCTTATACTTGATATACTGAAGTCATGAATGACTTGGATGACTTCATGTAACAAGGATTATAATTAATCCAATTGTATGTACTTGAGGTCTATTTTGGAAAAGAAAAAGTGAAGGAAGAAGGTATTATGCTCAAAGTAAGAGCACCTAATTTACTATGCAAGGATCTTTCCTAGTGGTGGTGATATTCAGTGGAGAAAGGGAGATGTGAAAGAACTAGTTTGCCTTTGTTTATTTGTGCTTGTCTTCGGGCTATGCAAGCTATTCAACTTTTATTTAAACTTAGGGGAATGGTCTATAATATATATATATATACATACATATATATATATATATATATATATATTTAGAGTCTGTCAGTAGCAAACTAAAACCTGAATAGGGATGGAACAATCTTAGCAAATTCTAAATAAAATATCAAAAAGAAGTCACTTTGCTTGAATGTATAAAAACAGTCAGTTTTCATCTTGCAAGTTTTATGCTCAACTCTATTGGATGTCACTGTAAGAGGATTTTTTTGTTTTGGGGTCACATCTGGCAGTTCTCAGAACTTACTCTTGGATCTTCGATCAAGGATCACTTCTGGAAGGGTTCAGGGACCATCTGGGATGCCAGGTATTGAACCCAGGTTGGCAGCATGCAAGGTAAATAGTCTACCTGCTGTATTATCTCTTCAGCCCTTATTTATGACCTGGACTTGAGAAATCATCAAAGTCTTTGTTTAGTTCAGAATAGGAATTTGAGCTGTATTAAGGAGATTGTTTAGCAACTTAAATTTGAGCAGAGAAATCAATAGACTTATCGAGAGGGATCAATGCTAGCCTTCCCACAGCCATCTCTTCACACAGAACAAGAATTTCATGGGCTAAGGTCACGGTCTACCTTGACCATTGAGCTCATGTATCACATGCTTCTAAGTGCCAGTATTTAACACCCAAGTGCCACAGTGTTCTTCCCCCCACAAAGCTCTGGAGCCCACTTTTAGTACCTGTACTAGCTCTTTCCCAGGTTTATAACCCCAAGGGCACAAACAGGGCTATTCAGTGTGCAATTAGTTTGAAAGTTGGTCAAGACTAGACTTATCATGGGGTGGGCTGTAAAAGAAACATATTGCCCTAGAAATTTGTAAAATTACAAGGTAGATTATGTACTGTAGAAGGGAAACTTCTTTATAGAACTGAGCTCAACTCCCAAAGATAGCAGTATTTAAAGCCAACAGAGTGGAGGGTCAATGGGATGGAAAGTTACTGAGAAGATATCAAGGGAAACATGTTTCTTGCTAAACTAGCTTAGCAAGTTTTTTTTTTTTTTTTGGTTTTTGGGCCACACCTGGTGACGCTCAGGGGTTACTCCTGGCTATTCGCTCAGAAGTCCCTCCTGGCAGGCACGAGGGACCATATGGGGAATCAGGGGATCGAACCACGGTCCATCCTAGGTTAGCGCAGGCAAGGCACCTTACCTCCAGCGCCACCGCCTGACCCCGCTTAGCAACTTTTTTGATAAAGGTAGGCCAAGTGTAGTGAGAAGTAATATGATCAGATATCAAGTATGGTGGGTTTTCCCCAGACCAACACAGCAGGATTGCCTAAAATTGACCAAATGCTGTCTCAGGTTAAGGCCAAAGTTTAGGGTTCAGAGGAACATGATTAACTTAGCCTTCCAGGTACAAATTGTTTAAGGCCCTATGAAAGTTGGAGTGGGAGAGGCTGTTTATTGGGACTAAGCTCGGGAGAAACCTGAAAGAAAACATACAATACATAGATGCTTCAGGACAAGCTTAGACAGTGGGATGGTGTGCTGTTTCCTTATTCAGGGGAAACAGAAAATGGATGTTTTTCTTTGGTGGGCTTGAGTGGAAGGGAAGGAATGTCAGACTAGTTGAGGATTAATCAACAAATGAGGGAGAATTCTCCCTACTCTTCTCTCAACATAAGAATTGTGATTTGGGGTCAGATCGATAATTCAGTGGGTAGGGTGTTGGCCTTGCATGTGGCTGACGTTTGTTTGATCCTCAGTATCCTATGTGATTCCTGAGAACTGCTAAAAGTAATTCCTGAGTGCAGAGCCAGTGGTAACCCCTGAGAATTGCCAGTTAAAAATCATAAAAATCATAAAAGCAATAAAAATATTTGTGGTAGGAAATAATCATAATTTTGAATACAACATTTGCTATGTACTATTGCTTTGAACATATTTTAAAATTATGCATGTGTGTATATTAAGATAAGAGAATAAAACATTTGACAGCTTACTCAATTGATTGATGGCTTTTTAATATTTAAGCATGTGGCAGACAGGACTCCTATTTGTACTCTGGCCCCAGGCTCTGCACTAGTAGGAAAGGAACTGCAAGATTATTGACTGCCTTACAGTGCAGGCTTAATATGGGGACTTGAGAAATTACCAATTTCAGAGTACAATGGATAGCTGCCTAATTGGATATGCATAATTGAGAGAGGGCAGTAACATGTATTATTGAGTGCAAGTGACGTGACTTGGAATTTGATTCAGGGACACTCAAGCGAAGTGACGTAAGAAGAAAGAACATGGAAGAAATAGGAAAGAAGCTTTAGTTCTCTCTATTGGGATAGTTTTCAAACCTACTCAAATGTTCAATTCTGGTGATATGACCAGGACGATCTATCCAGCATCAGCCAGATGTAAGGCAAGTATCTTAACTTCTAGGCCTTCAAGGTTTATTTTTAAAAAGGGAAAGTATACTTGGAGAATATTATGTGGAAGCACATTTCTCTTAAAGCCTATCATTCTCTCAAGAACTTTGAATTTAAAGATAAATAATATATTTTAAGGGTATATTTAGGAGTGTTAAAGGTAAGCTATTTAATAGAGTCAATGTGGTGAGGCCAGTGATCTCTCTGGTCCTTAACCATAGGCCAGTTTGAAAATTCTGCTCCCCCTCAGGGATTTCTGGATCCAGACAAGTGACTCAAACTCTGGGTTAACAGTGCATGTTGCCTTCTGTTAACCAGTTTGGGGATATAAAAGAGGATATGGCCCTACAGAAGGAAAGAGGCAGAGGAACACACCCCATAAAGTATTATCACTTTTTCTTATCTGCTATTTCAAATTTAGTCTCCATAGTGAACGATCTGGTATCATTTGCCTGCATTAGTTTTTTTTTTGTTTTTGTTTTTGGGTCACACCCGGCAGTGCTCAGGGGTTACTCCTGGCTCCATGCTCAGAAATTGCTCCTGGCAGGCACGGGGGACCATATGGGGCACCGGGATTCGAACCGATGACCTTTTGCATGAAAGGCAAACACCTTACCTCCATGCTATCTCCCGGGCCCTGCCTGCATTAGTTTTATTTCATTTGTATTCCAAGTTGCAGTTCCCTTTACAGTGCCCTTTAGTGCTTAAGATCTCTGTCATCTCTTATTTAAAGGAAGAAATAAATTTGTGAGTATTTTGTAAATACAAAGTAACCCAAAGAAATGAAATGAAGGTTTGAATCTGAAATTGCTTCTTGTGACAACTAGGAAGGCAAAGCATCAAATTAGTGAAACTGCCACACATTTTTTTTTTTACCAGAGGTTAATTGATTTTCATTGCTTTAAAGACGTCAGTTGTTGGAGGGCTTAGATATTGGTGGAGGGAAGTGGACACTAATGAAGGAATCGGTGGTGAAACATTGTAAATCTGAAACCAAATCATGAATAACTGTAAGTTCATTATGACTAAATAAAAATTATTTCTTAAAAATAAAGATTTGAGGGGCTGGAGAGATAGCATGGAGGTAGTGAGTTTGCCTTGAATGCAGAAGGACAGTGATTCCAATCCCGGCATCCCATATGGTCCCCCGAGCCTGCCAGGAGTGATTTCTGAGCATAGAGCCAGGAGTAACCCCTGAGTACTACTGGGTGTGACTCCCTCAAAAAATAACAAAAAAAAAACAAAGATTTGAGTTGTAGTGTTTGCTATGCTGAGCGTTGCCTGAGTGGGAGTGGGCAAATAATTTAGTTATTTTCTTTGCTGCAATCAATACCTTTTAAAAGTTACCCAGTATTCTCACCTTCTAGTCCATGATCTCAATGATGCATTTTAAGTTTTCTTTTGTGTCTTTCTTTCTTTATTTTAAATAAATTCTTTTTTTTGTTTTGTTTTTGGTTTTTTGGGCCACACCCAGTGACGCTCAGGGGTTACTCCTGGCTATGCGCTCAGAAGTCGCTCCTGGCTTGGGGGACCATATGGGAAACCGGGGGATTCAACCGTGGTCCGTCCTAGGCTATCGCAGGCATTAAATAAATTCTTAAATTGAATCACCATGATATGCACAATCATAAAGGTATTAATGAATGGGTTTCAGTCATACAATGCCCCTCTCCCTTCCATTCACCAATGCACATTTTGGTCACTAGCATCCTCGAATTCATTCCTGGCCTCTCTCCTGCCTGCCTCTGTGGCAGTCATTTTTCTCTTTTCCTTCTATCTCTCTCTTCCATTTTCTCTTTCAGATACTATAGTTTGCAATAAGGTTACTGAAGGGGTATCATGTATATTACATTTATCCAGAGTTATCATTTTCAAATATCACTGTGATAGTGGTTTTGTATTTTCCCTAACTGGACTCCTCTGCTATTTGTGGCAAGCTTCCTACCATGGATTAGTCTTCCTGATTCTCATCTCTATTGTCTTGGGAATTTTTACTATACTATCTATTTTTTTATATCCCACAAATGAGTGTGATCATTCGCTATCCCTCTCCTTCTGACTCATTTTGCTCAGCATAATACTCTCCATATCATTCATATAAAAGCAAATTTCATGATTCATTCTATTGTATAGATGTACCATAGTTCCTTTAGCCACTCATACTCATACACAACATATTCATACTGTTTTTGTGAACTTGGGTTGTTTCCAGATTCTGATTATTATGAATGATGAACTAAGAAATTACAGAGAGTTTTTCTGCATTGTTTTGGGGTCTTCCCTTCCCTCTTCTTCCCCCCTCCTTCCCCTTCCCTCCCCATTCCTCCCCTCCCCTCCCTTCCCCCCTCCCTTCCCTCTGCTTCCCTTTCCTCCCCTTCCTT
>PVKC010047257.1:0-11097 GCA_004027635.1 Crocidura indochinensis | reverse complement strand
GAAAGAAAGAAAGAAAGAAAGAAAGAAAGAAAGAAAGAAAGAAAGAAAGAAAGAAAGAAAGAAAGAAAGAAAGAAAGAAAGAAAGAAAGAAAGAAAGAAAGAAAACAGGAAAAAAAAGAACACTCATTTAAATTTATTTGGGGGGGTCACACCCGGCAGTGCTCAGGGGTTACTCCTGGCTCCATGCTCAGAAATTGCTCCTGGCAGGCACAGGGGACCATATTGGGCACCGGGATTCGAACCAATGACCTTTTGCATGAAAGGCATTTATTTAAGGATCCTATTTAAGGGTTGAAATCTCTAGGAAGGGATAGTATAGGCAGATAGGCCCTGACAATGATGAATTTGGGGACGAAATTATTTAAGAAATTTCTTAGGACTAAAGGACTCTAAAGGCACAAGAAACTTCCTTTGAGATGCCAATCTTGAGATTTTTGGAGATGAAAAATATAAGACACCTCTGAGGAGAATTTCAGGGTCCTGAGAAGAATATGAAAGGATCACCAATAGTTCAAGGCATTCCTTCTGACAAAGCCCAGAATAACTTCAATGTATGCAGAGAACTCCAGGTCAAGACAATTGGAAAAATTGTATGTAAACTTCTCAAAAGCCTTCTGTTTTTGTTTTTTTTTTCTGGAAAAACCTGTGCTTTCTCTGGAAAAGCTTCTCTTTCTCTTCCTTTATATCTTTCTTTCTGAAAAGAAACACGATTTCTTTCAATAAAACCTATGTTGCTTCACTTATGAAGAAATATAGTCAATGAGAAATGGTTAGAAATAATGTATCCATTACACTAAAACTCTAATCACTGAAGAATCAAATAAATAGAACCACATAAAATGAGCTTTGAAACTCATATGTCACACAGCTTCTAACAGAAAATGAGGTCTGCTATCATATAAAATGAGTATTGGAGAAGTAAGAGAGAACACAGAGAGCTGCCCCAGATTTGCTTTTTAAAGACCAGAACATGGAAAAAGGAGAAAAACACCTGGGCTGACATCAGTGTCCTATTTCCTCTTTATGTAGTGGTGGTGTGGGGGGAACAATTTAATTTTTAGTCCAAATTGCATAACACTCTAAATGGCTCAGTTAACCAGTGTCTCGTGTTCCAGATTAGTCTCTGGAGAATGTCAGTCAGAAGAACTCTGCTCGGAGGCTTGGCAGAAGCTACATTTAGAATTAGCATCCCAATATCCGAAGGATAAAGTAACAAATCAGTTGAGAATGCTACTCAGTGATTCTAGTGATATATAGCTCAATTCCGATAAAGATGTTGCACGCTTCGTACATAGTCATGGCTTTTGTTGCTTAAAATAACTATAAAGAACACATTTATCATTCCAATCACAATAAACCTTTCCAGGGTCTATCCAACTAGCCAGAATGTCCAAAACCAAGAAAGCCAGGTAGGAAATGTGAGTATAAGCTGACAGTCCTGAATTTGTGACAACCATGCCCTCTACTTAAAGAGATGGGTCATTTTCTTTTCTTTTTTTTTAATTTTATTTTATTAAAATTATTGTGATTTACAAAACCCTTCATAGATGGATTTCATACATAATAATGAATTAAGGACAATCCCACTACCATTGTTGACTTCCCTCCACCAAGGACTTCAGAGTGCATAATATACCACCATCCTTTGCCCCCTGGCATGCCAGTATAAACGGCCCATTTTAAATTTAGATTGTTATAGTTTGGGTCCTTGATTCCATTTTTTAATATCTTTTAAACACCTTGATTACAAATATGATTGTAGTTGACTTTCAGTCATATAAAGAACACCCATCTTCACCAGTGCAACATTCAAGATGGGTCATTTTCTGAAGACACAATAAACTACAACAGAGACTTGGTAACTAGAAGAAGAAAGGTTGTTTAGTTAACAGCCAAATCAGCATATTGGTCAATTCAGGTAAGAGTTTAGAAACCAAGAAAAAGAATGTCTTGGGTGAATATGACATTATAAAGGCTATGGAAAAACATAAAGTTTGAGCTGGCTATGTAAAAATGACCAGGATCTGGGGATATAGAAAAGAAAACTCCAGAGAAAAACTTAAACAGGCTAAAGACACAGCAGAGCAGAGAACTCGGCCTGCAAGTCAGACTAAACTAGTAAGGTCAGAATTTGAAGAGGTCAATGAAGGTAAAAATTGGAAAAAATCTTGGAGACAAACTAAAGAGTTGGATGTGTTCAAGTTAGGGTGTCCCTTGCAATTTTTGTTGAGAAGAGCACAGTCAAAAGTAGCGCCTCAGTGGAGAGCTCACCGGGCAAAGAGGTTGGGGCAAGGCAGATAGATTCTAGCAAAGGCAACAGAGTCACTGATATTAGTGAGAGTCAATACAGATAGGGATCTCTAATGATATCCATCACTGAAAAATAATAGAAAAGGCTGGGCATGCTCTAAGTATATATATGCATATATATGTATGTATGGTGCCTTGTTTACTCATATATTATATCTATTTGTTAGTGGGCCAAACTATCACCTTACTCTCATTCATCCCATTTAATAGGCCAGGAAAGCTCCAGGAAGTTGCCTTATCATCTAGTCAGTGAATGAGAATAAATGAGACATATGTAATTTCTTAACACAGAATGAAAACATAGGGTTGGTGACTGATTTAAGAGGCTATAAAAGACAGGACACAACCAATTAGGCTTAATTCTGGATATAAAGTTCAAGCAGAAAGCACTATAGATCTTAATGAACAAAAATATGAACCTGATCAGCCACAAAGACCATATAAATTGAGCTTTGAATCTCATATGTCACACAGCTTCTACTAGGAAATGGGCCTGTTATAGCATGTTTTCCCTAGAAGCGTGTGAAATATGTCCCCAGAAGTAGCACATGGGAGGTCATATTCTGTTAATTGTCTTCTAGGGCTAAAATGGGTCCCTCCATAGCAGAAGCTCTGCATACATGGTACAATGGCACCTGTAGTCATATTTACACAGGAATTATACTTAGAAGAATCAGCATACCATCTGGTGGACAGACTGTGGAAGCTGAAACACTGAAGACTTCAGCATCAATCCAATGTTTATTTAGCTCTCCACACTGGGCTGACTTAGGAAAATGCTTCTGCAATCTTCCTACTCTATAATCCCATTCTTTAAAGCTCATCTGTTGCCAGAGTGTTGGGTTACTGAACCTACCCTAATCAATTTCATACTCCACCTTAGGGTGTGATCTGGAGATGGTATATTGAATTATTCCCTACTTGGTATATTTCTCCCACCCTAGAGTGGGAGTTGATTCTTGTCAATAAAAGCAGGAGTCTGAGGAAGGTAGGGGCTCATTCTTTGGACTTTTTCACCGAGCTGCATTCTATCTTAGGAGTAGAAAGCTTGGGTGGTTGAATTCCTTACTTCAGCACTGGGTTTCCTGAACCCATTCCTGTACCTCTTCACTGTGTGAATTATTTCCTGCGTTAATGTTTGCTTCCAGGCCTGCATCTCATCAGACCCTCATTTTGGAACCGTAGGCTCCACTAACAGATGCTCCACTGACACCAGAGCAGTTTTGCTTTTCAAACTTTTTTTCAAAGGCCATGTTAGCCTTAATCAAAGAGTGTCCCCAACTCACACAGTAAATAATCGTCTCACTTCAAAGTAAACTGGATATGCTACTTTTCTCAACAGGGACTGCAGAGTACACTTTGCAGCAAACTTTATACATAGGCTTGTTTTCTCCTATTCTATAAGTGAAAAAGGAATTCAAGTCATTCTCCCAAAGGAATTTATGTATCAAAACTCATTTTCTCTTCCAGTGGAAACATAACTTGACGCCTGCATCACCCATCAAGTTGTTCTCATCACTGGTAAGTTCAGTCATCCTTGATTGGTCCTCAATGGTGGTCAATCAGGGGTGCCTGATTGTTCACTTGGCTCCGACACATAAATCTGATTGATTTTGACAAGGTCTCAGGTGATTTTAGTTTCCCTGCAATGTCATCTGGAGGGAAGAAGATCAAACCAAAATCGAACCTGTCTTCTTCAACCTCTTTTCCAAAAGTCCAAATCGGGACAAGTAAGCCTGTGTTACTTTAGTGGCACGCTCACCGTGTGTTGCCAGCCTCGACAGACATGTGGAAATGTGCTCAGAAACCATACAAAACACTAGCTTTGACAGTTCAGCTGTGCCCAGCATGCTTTGGACTATACATCATCTGCATGAGGAGATGCACCAAGAGCAAGCAGTTACGAACATCAACAACACTTTTCTGGACACCCTCGCAGAGCCAAGAACCCTGAACCAAAGGCACATATATCACATGTCTCTTTTCTCTCTTCCAAGGGGACCCTGACTTCCCTCCTACACACAGTGATGCTCCCAGGCAATAATTTCTCTGCAGGAGACAACTCCTAACAAACAATTCCAAAAATGAGAGTTGAAGCAAAGTGAGCAAAGCCATATGTCTATAGTATGCATGCCTGGGCATCCCATCACAGATCAGCTCTCTCTATTCCTGCCCCTGAGCACATTCTGCTCTGATGTTTGAGTCTGGGAGATACTGGAGAGTGGCATGGCATGTTCTTTCTCCCTTCCACCAAGGGAAGACAAGCACCTTGGCACAAGCCAAAGACAAAGAAGCCCATAACTAGACTGCCCAACGTAGCCCAACTCTTATCTTCCTTGGAATGAATTATGTGATCTTTTTCTTAGAAATGGGTCCAGAGGAAAAATATGGCATTGGTTCTAAGCTCAGAAAAGTATAATTCAGGTGTCTCAAAAGGATAGATTTATAAAAAATAGACAATACCCCCCCAAAAAAAGGAAAGGGTTGGAAAGGGAAAAGTGTTCATTGGTTCACTGTTCAACAAACAAGAAGCACATACAACTATTTTAATCCCCTTACACTTTCTATCTAATTGGTTGCCACTCTACTTTAATTTAAATATTCATTGCCCATTTGCAAACACTGAGTTACTCTCCCTAAAGTGGCTGATGGATGCTTCTTTGTGAATGCTTTACTTGCCTGAGATCTGATCTCACCAGTGACATCTACACCCAGCGATTTCTGACCTTATATGTGACTTCTACATCTTGGGATATGACCTTACTGGCATCATTTACACTGAATTACTGATCTGGCCCCAGAATTCTCTATTTTGATCAGAATTTCAGATGCAAACTTTACTATTATCCAAAGTTCATTAACTGCTAAATCAATCCCTTTATTTTAGTATTTCAAAATCAGTGATCAATTTGGAGATGAGCACAACGTGGGCAAGATGAGCATAACCTGCATCATGAAACTTCGTTGGGTTTAGAGAAGGAAAGACTCCCTTTTATCCATTATTTTGAAGCTCTAAGGAAGAAAGAATATAGAAAGAGAAAGGCTAAGTTACAATAGTGAGGGGCCATGGCAGAAACTGAACAAAGAACAAACCCAGATGATCTCACTGGAACACCAAGTCATGTTCAAAGTCAAGGAAAAGCTGCCCTGGCTTTTCAATTATGAGTCCATCAGTAGTTACAACAACAAACTCAGCATGCCATTGGCTAAAAAATTTTATCTGGGCATTCTTTATCTGCAGGCTACAAAATTAAAAAAAAATGATCAAAATTTTAAAATGTGTTAATGCACTTGGCTCACCCTGTGACATTCGTAAAGTGAGCCAAGTGCATACCAGAGCTAAATTTCATTAAGCTGAATTAGAGAGAAAGGGTGCCACTGAATACAAAGACAAGTCATGTTGGTGGGTTAATTACAAGGGTTTTCACACTCCTTCCTGAGATAGCTACCTGAACCCAAGAATAGCAAAGAAAATGTTCTGACTCAATTCTACAGGTAATGCAGAAGTCAGGAAGAATAAACAGGAGAGGAGATAGAATGGGTAGCCAGTAGCCCAGAAAGTAAGGAATTAATCACTATAAAGATTGAAAGGAGTCGGGGAAATTATGTGCAGGATGAACCATTTACCAGATCCTTCATAGGTATCTTGTGACCTGACCTTCACAAAGATCCTTTTCTGGGCCCAAAGTGAAGCAAATAGAAATGTTTTTACAACTCATAAATATGCATGATTTTACTGATTGGTAGGCAATTAGCTTGCCCTAATTTTATATCATTAGTAGCCTACAAAAATTAAATTAGGATGCAAATGAGAACAATGCAGGTAGCCATCCTGTGCACAGGTTAAATGTCTTTGGCAAGAGTGGCAGGAGTGTGCTTCCATGCCTGAAAGCACACATGTTTGTTATATATCAGAGTCACATTACAAATGTTTCCCTCAAAACAGTTTTCTGGATACCTTTCCTTTGTATAGGAAAAAATGATGGTTCTTATTATAATAAAGATAATGAATAGATTCAATATGTTAGCAAACTTTAAATGGAAGTCTTTGGACAAAACTTTAATAACACAGACTATGTGGTAGTAAAAATGGAAAAGACCAAAGCAGCATAACTTAAACTCGAACTTGGTATAAGTCACATGAGTACCTTTTCAAGACTGCATTTCTGACATGGGACTTTACATGCATTTACAGTAGTTCCTTTTGTTGCCAGTGCAAAGTTGGTGCATTGGACACAAGACTATGTTCCATGCTATGTGGTAACAGCCATGTACTACGTAGAATGTGAGGTGAGTTTCCTCTGTGAACCATCCATGTAGGTAACAAGTGTGCCCTTACCCTTCCAGACCTATTCTGAAGAAGGGCATGTGCAATATTTTCAACTCTAAACATTTCAGCTCAGTTTAGAAAACAGGAACCAGGCCTGAGAGACAGTATAGTATTTAGAGCAGATCTGTTGCTTGCATGCACTGAGTTTCAGTCCCCAGAGCAAAACTCCTAAAATGTCACCAAGTAGTCCTCGAGCTCTGAGGCCACAGATGTAATCCCCATAACTCCCTCCTGGCACCACAGAGCCTGAGCAGTGCCTCCTACTCAGGCCCTGCCATTGGGTCATTTGGCTAGGATACTAGTTTCTCTAGAAGCAGCCAATCCCAGAGCTCCTGAGCTCATGGGTAACCACATTTTCCCAAACAGTGAAAACTGGTTCTAAGTTTCCATAAAGAGTATTACCTTAAAGTGCTGGTCCAAAGCATAGCTTTCAGTCAAACGGATCTTTTCATTGAGTCACCATGAGAAGCAAAGTTGTTCATTTGAGTTTCAGTCATACAATGTCCAATAGCCATCGCAACACCAATGTACATTTCTTGCCACCAATGTCCTGAGAGTTCCTCATTACCTTTTCGCCCTCATTCCCAGTCTGTCTCTAAGTCAAACAGACTTAGTTTCAAATACTGATTGTCTCTCATTTGCCTGATGACCTTAGGTAATATTCTGAAACTTTAATTTTTTTGTCAATTTTTATTGTGGTGGTGGTGGTGGGGAGGCAACTCCTAGAAGAGTTTGAAGGACCCTGTACCAAGGCTATAAGGAGTGATGCTAGAGGATCACATGGTACCAGGGATCAATCCTAAGGCACCAATCACAGTACTGTTCTTTCTTTTTTAAGTGATAGAGCAGTAGACTTCTCAGAGTTCCAAACACACAATATGTATCAATCAGTTTTATTCAACAAGTTTCTCTTTACCTCCAATGGACTCATTAACTCTTTAGTCTGAATCTTAATTTTTTTTAAATATCAATACCAATTTTTCAGCAATCCTTACTTGCTATTTAAGTCAATAAATTTTCAAAAAGGTGGGTGAGGTCAGTGTAAATGTTGGTGCTTGTGTTTTTGGTTTATTTTTTTTGTTTTTTTCTTATTTTAATTTTTGTTTGTTTTTCTTCATTCTCTTTTCTTTGCCCTTTTTTCTTTTTTCCCCTGTGCTTTGATTCGTCTTTATTTCAGGACCGTGGTTATTGTTTGGTTGTTGTCAGTATTGCTGTGGTGCTTTTCAGGTTTTGTGATTGTTTTTGTTTTGTTTTATTTGGGGTTTGATTTTTCTTGTATTATTTTTATGTCTTCCTTCCTTCTTCCCTTTTTTCTTAAACTGAGATTTATAGTCACTAGAAGGACTCATCCCATCTTTTGCTTGTTTGAATTTTTGCCACCCACTTTTTCTTTTCTTTTTGTTTTCTCTTACCTTCAAACAGAAACACATAACTTGAATCATCTTGTTCTGCCTCATAAATTGAGGGGGAAATAACGGAGGTCACGAAGACCAAACAATCGTATGAACATTGGGTAGAAATGAAAAATGATCAGACTTGAACACCAAATCCAGAACCATCTACAACAGAATTGATATCCAATCTACAACAGGCTAGACATAGAAGGGACCACTTATACTAGAAGCCCAGGGGGCAAAGGAGGAGCAATATGGGATGCACGCTGGAACAGGGGTGGAGGGAGGACAACATTGGTGATGGGAATGTCCCTGATTCAATGCCACTATGTATCTTAAATACTACTGTGAATGATTTGTAATCCACTTTGATCAAAATAAAAATTATTAATATAAAAATAAATACGGGTCAGTATCTGCTTAATATCTTTCCTCTCTGGCTTTGATCACAAATTTAAAATGGAGACTCTAATTTTCTGGCTTCCTTTTCATATGGAAAAGCTTTCAGGGGGACTGGAAGGACTTCTGGCCCATATTCTACGAGCAGTTCAAATACGTTCTACCTTCATGCTTACATATGGGCCATTTGCCTGGAAGAGGATGAAGAAACCAGTTCACCCCTACTCTCTTTTTATTCCTGAAACACTAGGTAAGACAGAAAAGATCAGAGCAAACCATTCTTTCATGTTAAAAGAATGATTAATTCCAGTATTGTCATCAGATTTCCAGATTTCCTTGCACAGCAATTTTGTTTCTTTACTTCCAGTGCCCAGTATCCAGATTCTTGAAGAGCCAGCAGATGGCAGGTAGAAAAAAATGGTTTAATAACTATAACCTGTGAAGCCATCTTTAGCTTGTCCATCCTACACATATTGGGTAAGAGAGGCCTTGCCTTGGCAAAAAATGCTAGTGTCCTAGTTGGCCCAGTAGCAGACTTCACTGTGTGAAGAGTTCTCTACTCCCTCCTATAAGGGAGTATAGGTTTCTCATCCAAAGTGAATAGGTACTCAAAAGCTCTGGAAAACATTGCAGCAAACAGGAAACATAAACTCTGGATTTCATTTTGGCTCACGAATGACACAGCTGAGCAAGTCTACTATCTCTTCTGGGTCTAGGGAAGCAATAAAACTAGTCTTATATTCTCTTTTCAATGAAAAAGCACCAAAAGGCTTTTGTGACTCCATTTGAAACTACACACATCAGAGACCGGAGTGAAAGGACACAGGTAGGATGTTTGTTGTGCAGCTGATCAGATTTGGATCTTCAACACCCCAGATGGTCCCCCAAGCCCCACCAGGATTCAGTCCTGAATGCAGAACTAGGAATACCCAATGAGCATTGTCAGGTATACCCCTAAAATAAAACACAATAAAGCAAAGACTACACACACACTCCCACAACTGTTTGAATCCATTGTCATCTGGGAACCGCATGACTCCTGCCTCCAGGACCCCATCCAAGGGGCCTTCACAGACCTTACGAAAGAGATTTCTTCTGCTCCTCATCAGCCCTTTCTCCCAAACCGTGCCCATGTGCTACAACTCTTATTAGTCTACCATGATACCATAATGCTCATAATTGTGCCTCTAGGAAAGAAATCGTGATGCACACGACCCCTGAATAATAATACATGGTATATACCCCCTATACAGTACTCATTATATATCACATATTTTCTAGAGTGCTCTATAGACAATCTATTCCAGGTAACCTTTCCTCAGTAAAGTTTCCTCTCACCAAATAGGTTTAGACCAGAAGATAGAAAACCTTTCCTCGCTTTAACCATTCTTCTCTCTCTCTCTCTCTCTCTCTCTCTCTCTCTCTTTCTTTCTTATTTTATGTCCCATCTCATCTGGGTCTGTTTTTTAACTGTAACGCATCCATCAATTGCATAAGTACATATGTTTACCATACTAATGGCTGTCTAATGTTCATCTGTATAGATATAATATCAATTTCATGGTATAGTCTCCCCAGACAGTGCTCATTACCATGTCACTTGGTTATTTTGACTTGAAATCCATGGTTGCTCTTAAGAATGCTACACACACAACTTAAGCTAAGCCTTTCTTCAATTTAGTTTACCTTTACCAAACAAAATCATCCTAAAAGAGAAATAAAGGGGGGAGGACCTTTTACAGCATATTTTCCAGCTATACGGTTTTTATCCCTTTTCTTTCTTTCTTCTCTTCAAGTGTTCTGTCCCATATCACCTGGGAAGGCTTTTCAAATGTAATCCACAAATCTATCTGGCTGCCAATATAGGTACATAAGTGTCTGCACACACCGTATCACTGTCAGTCTAATGTCTGTCTATAATAGAAATAATGTCTACGTAGTATAGTGTTGTCTCGTCTATCATAGATAATCCTCCCTACTCCAACATTTTTTTTGCTTAGTACCTTACAAACCCTCTTCAAGCCCTTCATGTTATTTCTCCATATTTTTTCCTATTTTTTTTACTCATTCCATAACTCTTCACAAAGCAGAACATTCTCCCCAGCCCAGCCAGATGCCAATCAGCTCCCAAAGTGAAAAGACAGATTCTCAGCATGAGAAGAAACCGACAGTCTGCTGCTAATAGTTTGCTTTTGGTGACCCCTTTGTCTTCCTGTACCATGGACTTTTGCTTGCTACCAGATTTGTTTCCTGAGAAATCCCCCACTTGAGGACATTTTTCTGTTATGGGACTGTTGGGAGCCATCCTCCCTAGACTGCACAAAACCAAACCACAGCTTGAAGCTGTGCCCCGATCTTACCCCTTTCCTGTCTATTTAAAAGAGTTAAAGAGAACATATAAATTTCCTTTGAATGTTTCTTTTAGATACACCCCTTTGATAGGCATAACCATTATCTTCTTATGTAGCGACAATTTCCCCTATCCTCGGGTTCCATTCAATACTAGTATTGTACTAGTATACTATATACTACACTATATATACTATATATACTAGTATACTATGTATACTAATATACTACAGTATACTAGTAGACAAATCTCTGTTCAGAGCTCATGTAAACAAAATGCTCTGGGAATTGTTGGTCTTAACACTTAGCCCCCCC
>PVKC010047256.1:0-11092 GCA_004027635.1 Crocidura indochinensis | reverse complement strand
GGTCGCCCGCCGAGCCCTGGCCACGCCTACAGCCACGCCCCCCCGGGCCCCTCTGTTGGCAATGCAACTGTAGGTAAAAGCATGGAGGCAAAGCGTTTGCCTTTCATGCAAAAGGTCATCGGTTCGAATCCCGGTGCCCCATATGGTCCCCCGTGCCTGCCAGGAGCAATTTCTGAGCATGGAGCCAGGAGTAACCCCTGAGCACTGCCGGGTGTGACCCAAAAACCAGAAAAAAAAATAATAAAAAAAAAAATAATAATAATAATAGGGGCCCGGGAGATAGCATGGAGGTAAGGCGTTTGCCTTTCATGCAAAAGGTCATCGGTTCGAATCCCGGTGCCCCATATGGTCCCCCCGTGCCTGCCAGGAGCAATTTCTGAGCATGGAGCCAGGAGGAACCCCTGAGCACTGCCGGGTGTGACCCAAAAACAAAAAAAAAATTCTTTTCAGGTTAAACACAACCACCTTTCGAATCATGCAAGTTAGGATTTTTTCCAATCACGGGGCATCCCATGACATCCACCGAAATTATAACTTGCTTTCCGTTCCATGTGCTGAGTATTCACAAAGTCCAGAGATTTGTAACATAGGCTGCGTATTGTTTTGATCAGATCGGCATTGTATATCCGGCTTCACAATGATTTAACAGCTGCTAACGTATTTATCCACCAAACCAGCTTGGCTCAAACACAGAAGCTTTATTTTAAACACAACAAAAATTCAATCACATCCTTTTAGGTTCAAACAAAACAAAACAAAACAAACAAGAGTTTCAGGTGGCATTCTTTTGTAAAAAAAAAAAAAAACAAACAAAGGAAAGGGAAACCAAATCTGTCAGAGATTTCAAATTCATTCAATTTCAGATTTAAGAAACTGCATACCCTGGGAGGAGAGAGTCCTCTTCATTTTCTCTCCCCGTAAGTCTAATTGTAAGTAAGCAGAGAACTTCAGACCAGGACTGGAGCCCAGGCACACAGACCAACCATAACACTGGATTCCCGGCCGGAGGAACACCCACCAGCTGTGAGGGGAGGAGGCCCGGACTTCCCGGCTCCGTCTGATCCCCAATCTCTCCCCACTCGGGCTCAGCAGATCCGTAGGACAAGCACCCCTCCATCAATCTTCATCATGAAGCCAACAAGTTAGAAACCCTGAACGAAGGTGACACTTGAGTTCTAATCTGCTTAACTAAACTGGCCGAGTTGATTAGCTGGAAATTGCACCTAAGGAAGTTCGGTTTAAAGGAACACAAATATATATATCTTCTTTACACACTTTTCCAGGCTCTAGCGAGAAAGAGAGAGACTCGGGCCATTGGCACCTCTTCCTCCAAGACTGGGCCTGATGCCGCTCCAAAGTGCACAGAAGAGGCAGAGCCACCCGCCCGCCAGCAGGTTCTGGCTTCGGGCCCAGCGCCCCACCTGCCGCCCAGCCTAGAGGGAGCAGCCCGGGTCGACTGTACAAAAATACTTGCGTTTCCCCCAGCTGGAAAAGGTTCTCAGACGCACCACACGTATATACAAACTGGGCTTTCATACTAGCCAAAGCAAACACGCTGATTTTGTCCTTGATTTTTTTGGTGCAGATGATACATACACATTTTACATCGATCTGTCCTTTTAAAAATAATAAATCAACCCTATGTACAATTAAATTTACAAACAAAAGCGAGGGAATCTGTCGGTCTGGTCTCGGTCTGCCGTCTCGGTCTGGTTCGGGGGTCCGGCAAGGCCTCTCCCGCCACCTTCGTCCTACCGGCGACCAGACTGGAGGAGACAGACTCTGAGGAACCTTCATGGAAAGGAGCCTCTGGATTTCTAAGACTTAAGGTGCAAAACAAAAGGATCGCTCATCCAGTTACCGCCATAATTAAAATAATCATCTATTTAATCCCAAGTGCATATGCGAGTCAGTCACCACTAGGGCAGGGGAGGGCAGGGCAGGGTGGGGTGTCTGGGCACACCACTCGCCCCTCTGCACCTCCGGCTGCCCCTCCCCAGCGGCCTGGCACCACCTCTCCTGGCCAGCACAAAGGCACAGAGGCTCGGATCATCCTTCCTCCCCGAGGCAGAGCCAGGCCGGGCTGGCCAGGGGGAGGCAGGAGGAAGAAGGGCGCGGACGGTCACGTGACGCTAACTTCCAGCACGCGGTCATCCTGGCCAGGCAGCACCAGCACCTGGGTGCCCGCGCTGGCATTGACCAGCTGGCCGGGCGACAGCGCCTGTAGGCGTGGCATGGGCAGGCCCTTGTGCTCGCTGTTGCCCACCGTGTGACCCCCGCCCCGGCTCCGGGTACTGCCTCCGTCCAGCGGGTCGTCTCCGTGCTTGTCCACCGCCAGGGTGTCATTCTCGATCCAGCTATCTGCAAGGCCAAAGCGCAGGAGACCAGGGGCAGCGCAGGTGAGCGGTGGCACAGGGAGAGGAGCCGCCCCGAGCCCTCCCCGACAGAACCCACGCCCCGACTGACCCGCGTCCAGCTGAGTGGAGTGCGCTGAGTGGTGCGGGAGGTACTTGAAGAGCCTGACATCGGGGAGCGGCAGGTACCCCGCGAACAGCGGCATCACCTCCATGTGCACGCGATGCGTGGCATTGGCGGCCACGGGCATGGAGATGACACCCGAGCTCTTCCCGCACACAGCCCAGTTGCTACTGTTGTCCACCACTGCGGGGGTAGGAACAGTTGGTGCCCGGGACTGCCACACTTGGGGGCTACCCAGGCACCCCACAGACCCCAGCAAGAAAACAGACTTCAGCGACCTCAGCAGAGGAAGACCACTGGTGACACAGTACACAGAGCCCCTGCACCCCAAAGGCTGCCTGACACAGATGAGGGAAAAAGCCCACCAGGCCTTCAGCCCTGATCACCAGAGCTGCCTAAGGGTGCAGAAGGGCGGCTTGAGCGGCAGGACAGGCCCTGACGAGCAGCCGGGCAAGGGCAGATGGCTTAGGATCCTGCAGCCAAGGGCCAGGACCTGAGGGGCGGGCAGTGAGAAGTGGGCAGTGGGGGGCAGGGCTCAGCCCCAGACACCCACCTTCGTACAGCAGCTTGGTGGAGAAGTGCTCTCCCGACTGCGACTGCGACAGCGCCTCGTCCTTGTCCACCTCCATCAGGTCCAGGAGGCGCGTGATGGACACGTCCAAGGAGCACAGCGAGCCGGTCCGGCAGTGCGGGGCACCCACAGGGGGCAGGATCTCTGCCCGCACCGTGTACAGCGTCTGGGGGAAAGGGCTACATTACACACCCACTCCTGCTCCACACTGTTGGAGTAGCCAGTTTTTACGCTCTTCGGAATAGTTCTTCCTTGCAGGTGCTTGTTCCACCTGGGCAGATGCACCTCTGGATTGGCCCCCCGCTCCTAAGTGTTCTCACCCCCCCCCAGGGTGCTCCTCCTCTTCCCAAGAAAGACCCCAGGGCAGAGAGACTCCTTCCGGTTTGGGTCTACAGCTTGCCTGTCTGCCTGCTGGAACCTTATCCTGCTGGCACCGAGTGAGCTTGTGGTGGAAGCTCCTGAGCCTGTTGGATCCCCTAACCTGTGTGGATTCTTTCCTGTGACGGCGTCACTTCCAGGCCCACGTTCCCCGATCCCCCACCCCGGGACTGGGATCTGAGGCTTCCTCTACAACACACCCCTACTCACACTCATTTCAGCACTCCTGTGCCCAAAGGAAGTGTGGCATTAACAGTCTGCCCAAAATCTGTCCTTCCATCGTCATAGGGACAGCCAGGCCCACTCACTGCCCAGGACTGGCTCTTACTCCCTGCAGGGGCCTTCCCACTTGGCTCCAAGCAGCAGTACCCCCAGAAGTGCTGCCCCCAAACTGTTCTGTGCACATTGTGGGGCACCCATCTCCCGGATATGCAGCCTATGGACCCCATGGCGGGCAGCCAAAGGGCCTGCCCAAATACCCCCCAGCCACCACCACCACCCCCCGTGGGCATTCTGATTGAAACCTAGGAACTCCCTGGGCCCAGCTCCTGGGGACCTCAAGGTCCTCATGCCCTCTGGCTACACAGGGCATGGATCCCAGTCCCCGTACCCCCTTCCATCACAGCAATGCCGCCAGGAAGGAAGGGGCCCCAGGTGGATCTCAGGCCGGGGCTGGAAGGAGGTGACTGATCTGGGGGCTGAGGGCACCCACCCTTGACCTGACCGGCTTTGCTCGGAGCCCAGTCCCCAAAGCTTCCCTCATCCCCGTCCTTGCCCCACGTACAAAGAAGTTTTCCACTCGGAACTCATAGGTGTGGGGCTCCAGGGACAGGGCCGGCCGTTCGTCGGCCGCAGGCATGAAGCTGACGGAAAAGCGGCCATGCAGCACCGAGGGCGGCTCCCGGGCCCACTGCAGCTCCCAGACGAAGAAGACGCTCTGCTGGCTGTGGACAGGCTGCACGAGGCATTAGAGGGCTCCCACCTGCTTCAGCACCCACCCTGACAACCCAAGCCCGAGACAGGCTCACAGACACCCTTCCCGAGTGAAAGGCAGTAAACAGAAACTCTCTAGGAGTGTGGCAGGAAGGACGCAACAAGCGTATCAAGGGTGGTGGGCACCGGAGAGGGCCAGTGAGCTCGGGAAGGGGGCAGCGGAAAGGCCAGAGTGCTCTGGGCCACCCGTCTCCTCACCTGCTGGGCCTGTGTGTTCAGAGGCAGCAGTTGCATGGCCCCACTGTCCTCGACATCCACAAGCTGACTGTGCGACAGCTGGAAGTCGAGGGCCGACAAGTTCTGCACGCACACCTGTACGTACTTCCTGAAACACATGACACATGACACAGGTTCCCAGGGAGCACTGAGGCTGAGAGGAAAGCCTGGGAGCACTGGCAGCTCAAGGCCCGACCAGGTGCCCACCCGCCAGCGCAGGCCGTCGGGATCCGGGCCCTACCGTGTCCCCGCCGATAGCAGAGCGTGCGTGGTCCGGAAGGGCACATTGAAGGTCAGCGCGACGACAGTGGAGTAGATGGACCATGGGCAGTCGATGGACACCTGAAGCCACAGGTGACGCTGTCAGGCCCCCCAGGGAGGACAGATCCCAGAGGGCCACACGTGGCATGCACACAGCATATATGTGGCATGCACATAAGCGGCACAAAGCACAGCATACATGCACATGTACACGAGACAGAAGGCACACGTGACATACACAAGACAGGACATACATGTGGCACGTACACGAGACAGGACACACGCACGGCATGCACAAGAGAGAGAACACCCACACGGCGTACACAAGAGACAGAGGACACACTCGTCAAACACATAATGTGCAAACGGCAACACATGGCGTGCACGTGAGGCACACAAGGCACAGCACGGCCAACAGTGGTGTTGCACCACACTCTCCTCTTTCCCCTCTCCATGGCACCCACCTCCACCCCACAGTGTCCACCTCCAGGCCCCGGAGAGGCTGAGGCCCTGGAATTGCTGGGCCCCTAAGCTGCGAAGTGTGTGTACCCAGACAATGGGCCCACCTTATGGTCGGTGGTGCTCATGACCATGCCAGCATCCTGCGCGTCTGGGCCGCAGTCCTCAGTGGCCGGCGTGGAGGGCAGGGACAGCACCTCTAGCTGGAACTCGATGATGTGGTAGGCGGGTGCCGCAGGCAGGCTGATGCTTGTGACCTTGTCGGATGACTGGACGCGCAGCGCCGCCTCAGAAGCCTTCTCTAGGGTACAGATCAGCGTGGCAGCACTCACTAGCGGCAGCACTCGTGGCCCCAGGAGTACCAGGCTCAGGGCCCAGGACGCGGGTGCAGCAACCAACAGGGCAGAGCACACCAGGGATGGGTAAGGGATGAGGCGAAGGCTGAGACCAAGAGTCTCTGCAGCTCTGAGTCCACTATGGAGCTCTGGAAAGCAGGCACGAGGGGCAGAGACGGGGGTGAGGTCCCAGGGACGGGGCATGGCGGCCCTCACCTCTGCTGTTGGAGCAGACGAGAGCACGGCCGCCCGCGGGACAGAGAAGCAGCAGGGCCTCGGCGTTGCTCAGCTGCAGGCTGTCTCCGTTCTTCACCGTGTAATGGCCGGTCGTGACCGTGAACTTCACCTTCTGCGGAATCCCCGCCAACAGGCCGTCTAAAGGGGACAGGCCCTCAGCACCCGCTGTCCACCCCACAGGAGCTCAAGGAGACAGGCCTCCGCACCCAGAGGGCTTCTGACCCCGAAGAGGTGCCTCTGCGGCTCTTTCCCTTCCACTCCCAATGGGACGGGGCAGCGGGCACCATAGTCTCTGTGGGCTCAAATGTGTGGCGTGTGGGCCTGGGAGATAGCATGGAGGTAAGGCGTTTGCCTTCATGCAAAAGGTCATCGGTTCGAATCCCGGTGCCCCATATGGTCCCCCGTGCCTGCCAGGAGCAATTTCTGAGCATGGAGCCAGGAGTAACCCCTGAGCACTGCCGGGTGTGACCCAAAAACCAAAAAAAAAAAAAATGTGTGGCGTGTGGTTACCCCCAGAGAGGACAGAGAGGTGGTGCCTGAGAGATGTGGCTCCCCCAGCAAGTCTCAGCTCTCTATGGGGCCCAGACCCCATGTGAACTGAGCCAGAGCAGCACCCCATCAGTCAGGATTCCAGCACGGTCTCTGGAGGAAGTCCCTCGTGAGGGCTGCCAGCCTGGGCTCTGCACTCCTCATCCACCCAGCAGCCATGGGGCAAGGGCAAGGGCAAGGGCAAGGGCAGGGTCCCGGGCTCACCGGTGAGCGGCTCCACACGCAGCTGCGGCTCCTGTGAGTAGACGTCGTAGTACAGGGGCGGGGACAGGTGTGGCAGCACGAAGTGGACGGGGCCCAGCGAGGCACGCAACTGCCGCAGTGTGTAAGTACCAGGTTCCCGGGCCTGCAGGAAGCCATCTGTGCTCTGACCCGGCCCAGCTGACACGGCTTCCTCCCAGCCAAGGAGGGCCCAGGTGACAGTGAAGCCAGAGGGAGACACCGCCCCGTGCACCCACCTACCTGCGTCCTGAAGGTCACCAGGTTGGGCCCCGGCTCCAGTGTGACCCCACTGCTACGCAGCACGTGGGCCCCATCGTCCAGAGCGAGGCTCGCAGGTGCCTCAGGGCCGGTGGTGCTGTCAGACCTTCGGAGCAGCAGGTGCGCGTTGCGGCAGATGATGCCCGCCGTGCTCAGGGCGCCGTCCGCAGGGCTCCGCTCGCTGAGCTCAGCCAGCTCAGGCACTGGCGTGCTGTGCTGGGCGGCGGGCAGGGCAGTGGGCGCCGCAGGAAAGACCACGAGCCCGTTGGCCATCTGGTGTGTGGTGAGCCACTCGGCCGTCTTGCGGTAGTTGTTCTTGTCCAGGCTGAAGTGGAAGTGCAGGGCGATGTGGTCCAGGCGCAAGGGCACAGGCATGCGGCTGCACACGGTCACGTCCACCCCCAGCATGCCACCCGCGTGCACCACGGCAGTGGCAGGCTCAAAGCGGAGGTCGCTCAGGTGTGCAAAGGAGCTCAAGGGCAGCACAACCGTGTGGCCTGTGGGGACAGAGCAGACCTGAGCCAGCACATCATGGGCACTTGGACTCGCGGCGGGGCCTGGCCACTACAGTCCTTGAAGCTGGTAACGGGGCCCCCAGGCTCTGCAGGACATGCTCAGACCACAGAGGGCACCAGCGCAGTTCAGGGGCCATTTCTGTGGACCATAAATAGCCATGTGTGAGAGGCTGTAGGGCACAGTGGGCGAGTGGGTGCATCTGAGGCACGTGAGGGAGTTGAGCCCCAGAGCAGTGAGACTGCCCAGCCCGGACATTCCCGGGGCCTCTGTCAGACAGAACCCGGCCTGGCTCACAGGCCGTGTCCCCGTGGCTCACCAGAGTCGTCTGCAGGTTCGCTGGCAAAGCTGAGGATCTCCTGGCAGAAATGCTGGCGCTGCTCGTCTGAAAGGTGCTCGTCACTGGCCAGGAGGGTACTGGTCTGCAGGTAGCTGTGGCTGAGTTAAGGACAAGAGACCAGAGCCACCCCAATACTGTGGAAAGGGGCCCATGGACACAAGGAACCTCAGCCTCGGCCGCCCCAAGGATACTTCTCAGTCTGGCCCAGGCGCTTCTGGCACTCAGCCAGCTGCTTCCTGGTGTGTGCCACAGGCAGGGCCCAGCCCTCAGCCAGGTATGTCTTCAGGGCGCCCTGCAGGTACATCTCAGCCTTCTGGGGGCATTTCTTCCTCCTGCCTCGCAGTCAGAGCAACTTTCAGGTCTGCCCGAAGGGCGGGAGACCCGAGGGAAGACGGGAGAACCCCGCCTCCCACCCCTCGCCTGTGGTAGTGTCAGCACTTAGGCGCCACACACTGGTCCCGGCCATGGCGGGCGGGCAGGCGGACCAAGGTCCTGATCCCAGAAACGTCCAGCCCTAGGACCAGGACCAGGGACGGACCTGGACTCCTGAGCCTGCGCAGACACGAGGCCACTGGCCCAGCCCAAGGGACACTGCCCAAATGCCTGAACCTAGACAACGGGTCCCGAGGCCAGAGAAGCAGGACAGCTGAGGAGACACCCCAAGAAGTTCCCAGGCTCATAGACCCCACCTGCACCCCCTGCACGGATCCCCTCCCCCGCAGTCCCCCAGCTCTCGCAAGGCTCAATGCAGACGCGCGCAGGGACAGCCGTTACATGTAGAACTCGGCCAGGTCCTTCCCCACCAGCTGCGCCGACCGCGTCCGCCCGATACGCCGGTACATGTCAATGGTGGCGTGGGACAGCTCCTGCGGGCGAACACACAGGCAGAGGTGAAACTCGCCACGGCTGCCCCAAGAGGCCCTGATCCCGCTCTGGCACAGCCTCTCTGACTCCCTCAATAACTCAAAATCTCCCTCCATCCCAAAAGAAAAAAAAAGTCAAAGGAGAGAAGCGCAAAGTGCAGAAAGGGGCCCGATGTCGGTCTTACTCCCAGGAGTTGCCGGGAGGGACAGACATCCACGTAAGCCAACAGCTTAGGAAGCACCCACGCATCACATGGGTACCCCCGTTTATGCCGTCTGGGCCACTGGGACCACCAGTCTGTGCCATCTCTTGGCCACAGGCCATCCTATGGGGTCAGTGTTGGTTACAACGTAGAATTTGGTTCCATTGAGAATGGATAATCTTTGTTTCGAGTGAAACCAAGCTGTAAGTTGTAAACCAACAGGTCACCAGGACCACCGGCCTGTGCTGTCTCTGTGCCCAGTGTCCTGAGCTCGCCGGGACTAAGTCCTCTAAGGCCAGTCACGGCCACTCGCTGGCATCAGGGAGTCACACAGTCCCTCATCTCTGTCCTCACCAGGTAGTGCTTCTCAAAGGCCTCCACCGACGACAGCGCTTCCTTGAGCTTCTTGTAGGGACTCTGGGCTGTGTTGGCTTGAGATATACATAAACATCAGGACTCCTATCTCGACATGCCTCGGCAGTTGCCCATGTCTGAGGCGGTTGAGAGGCATGTCCCCATACCAACACCCGCACCACGCCCCATGCCCAGGACTGTTGTTTCACAGGCTGCGAATCAGGAAGGAGGCTAGCAATGTCTCGCGGGCAGGAGACAAGGGTGATCAGCATGCCAAGACCACAGCGACCATGAGGGACGTGGGCACCCCCTTCCTAGCGCTCAGTCCGCCTACGAAGGGCACAAGCCCAGCCACTGATCTGTCCCCACTGTGCCTCCCAGCCATGAGGGTGACATGGCCGCTTGCTGAGGGGCTAGGGAGCCCCAGGGAGCCCCAACCTCTGTCCCCAGCCCCTACGTACCCGTCTCTGGGCGCTCAGCTCCCAGGCCCGCCAGGAGGTCGACAGTCCGGTTGAGGTCTTCAGAGTCAGGGCCCTTCTCCGACACGAGCCCACACAGAGCTCCTAAGGCCTTGAGCTGCAACAGAGACATTCGGCCTGAGCAGGGCCAAGCCGCTCACAGACGGGCCCAGATGCCAGGGCTTGGACCCAGGGTCCTCTGGGGAATCGTGGAGAAGAGGCCTCTTGTGGTGCCCTCCTATTTTCCCCTTTCCTGGAGCAGGTCCCAGGGATCCCAGACCTCCCCCAACCCCAGGCAGCAAAGGCACCTTCTCCGTGGCATAGCCCCACAGCCCCACGGTGTTGGCGATATTAGAGTCGATCTGGGCACGGTCACAGCAGCTCTCGATCTTCTGTAGCACCTCCAGACAGCTCAGGAACACCCAGCAGTCCAGGGCGCCGAGTGGCACGGGCACCTGTGGGCGAGCAGGGCACAGGTCAGGGAAGGAATGCTGCTGGGAGCCAGCTCCGATTTCCCGGTGGCTGAGTCACCGCTGTCAGGCCAGAGCATTGGGGGCAGCAGGGCGCCACGGGGAAGTTCAGACTATGGGGACAGAGCTGAGGCAGGAGCAGATATGGCTTCTTGGCCCACAACATCAGGACATGCAGCCTCAATGTGCTCCTTGTGTCCTTCCTTCCGGGGCTGTGCTCAGCCACAGGTCCATGGCCTCAAGGCGTGCGGGATCAGGCCTGGGCAGGAACTTCCAATGGGTCCAGGCTTCCTGGGAGCTGTGGCCAGAGCAAAGCTGCACAGGAAACGGGGAGGCTACATCCCTACAAGCCAGATGCAGAGTCTTGGGACCTGAACCCTTCCAGCCCAATCCACTTCTTTTAGTTTATTTTGGGGCCACACTCAGCAGTGCTCAGAAGTTATTCCTGACTCTGCGTTCAACTCTGCGTTCAGAATCACCCTACCCCCACCCCCAGCAGGCTTGGGGAGACTATATGGGATGCCTGGAACCGAACCCAGGTCTGTTTCGGCAACGGTCTACCCGCTGTGTTATTGCTCTGGCCCCACCAACCCATTTCTCTGGGTACAGTGGGCACCGAGAACCACAGAGCCACAGACAAGCATCACCTAAGGCACAGACATGCCTCAGAGCTGCAAGCCCACACAACACTCAGGGAACACCAGGAAGTGCTGTGAACTCTAGAGTGCGAGGTACTCCTTCCCCAAGGCCCTAAACTTTCTATTGAAATGTTAATCTCACCTGGATAGTCAGACCCACCCACACCTGGGAGGGGTCTGTAGTGTGAATAAAGAATATAAAATGCTGGCTGGAGGAGGAAAGGCAGAAAGAGGAGCAAGCAATCCTGGAGTGCAACTGAGAAGAAGCTGCTTGGAAAAGGCTTAGCATCAAAGCC
>PVKC010047255.1:0-11090 GCA_004027635.1 Crocidura indochinensis | reverse complement strand
TTTTGCCACAGAGCAGTGCTCTGTACTCTGGAATTATTCCTGGTAGTGCTTGGTTGTCTATATAGAATGCAGAGGGTGGCTTTGTGTTGTCACGGGTCAATCCAATGGGCTCTGGGGACCATGTGTTTTATTGAGATAAGACTCTTGGTTAACCATGTTCAAGGCAAAGCACACTACCCAATATATTATTGCTTTGATCCCATGTAATTTCTTATTTCCTAAGAATTTTTGAACACGAAGAAATTTCTACTTTTTAAAGTTTTTACATTAGAGTACATAATGGGTCAGACAATATTGCGATAGATATTTTAATGTAAAATTTGTTGTAAAATAGAAAAGGAATTAACTTTGTATAATCAACAGAATATTTTTAGGAATACATATTTTACATTATTAGGAAATGTAAAGCAAAATTAAAAATATTCTAGGTGGTCTTGCTAAAGATAGTTAATGATTTTAACTCTATTAATATGACTTCAAATATTTCAGCCTACAAATTGAAGCAATAGCTGAAAATGTTCTTTAGAGATCATCTCTAATCAAATTAGTGATCACTTTTAGAAATCTGTTACTTTGTCTTCTCATATACCAATAAGCTTACTTTCTATATGTATACAAGAAATATAATCTAAGAAAATCTATTACTTTTCTACCTCTTAGCACAAAATTAGAAAGTTGATATTTCTAGTGTTTTAACTATGGGAGTATAAATATGATTACATATTTATTAAATAAATGTGATTATTCATTTAATCAATTTTTGCTGTTGGTGGTGTTGAGGCAATTATGACTATATTTGGAAACTATGTCTGTTGTTTGGTATTCTGGGGTTAGTCCTGGCTCAATACACAGTGGGCCTTATGTAACTAGAAATTAAATCCAGAATATTTGTCATACATGCAAGGCAAATTCTCTGTCACTGTGCCATAGTCCTGATTCTTTGACATGTACATACAATTTTAAATGATTTTTTTTATATCTACATATAGAAAAAATAATTTTTAAAAACCATCAGCGGACATCTTATTTCACTAATACATTAATTGACAGTTACTTTTATTTACTTGGAAATTAAATGTTCTTTATTCTGTTTTTATCCTTTGGATAAATCCATTTTCTTATGGTAAGTTTCAAGAAAAATAAACATTATGGGATGTCTTGATTTAATTCTTTTTCATGGAAAATTGTACTCATAATCAGAATACTTTAGTATATGATTGTGATCTTTGACTCTGCTTCTAATCACTTTACAAATTGACTGTGCTATACATTTTTCCCCTCTGTAAATGTAATATTTCTACTAAATGTTTGTTATTTAAGCGTATTTTTTAATGAACTGATTTGAAAACATTTTTGGTATCATCATCTAGAGCTCTGAACTATAAATTAATGTAAATTAGAACTTGCAGTGAATTATTTTGTGAAGAAAAAGAAAATGATAGGATTTTGACATAGTAGTAGATTTCTTTATTCTTATCTGCCTCTGTGGCTACAAGTTTTGATGGTATTCATTTTGAGTTTTTTTGGAGGGGTATATATATCTATCGATGATCAGGGATTACTCCTGACTTCCTGACTCTACACTTAGGTATTATTTCTAGTGCTGTTCCAGGTAGCATATGGGATGACAGGACTTGAACCCTTGTCAACCATATGCAAGGAAAACTCCCTCCTTTCTTTATAATTGCTCTCAACTTTAGCTTGTCTTTAACAGGGTTGCTCTAGATATAATTAGATTACAAATGTAAAAACTATGTATTACGTAGTGCTACAGAAAAATTACATGCAAAGACTGAAGCTGACTAGTCATTTACCATTTTTTATTAACTTAAATATTCCTATTAATTTCAAAAGGCATTTGAGTCTTATAAAGTTAAATAATTTAATTTCTCCTTTGCCCAAATAAGATGAATCTGACTTTGGCGATTCAGGTGTTTATAACTTGGGAAGCAATTTAAATATGAATATATTACACATATATTTCTACGTTTGAGTAAAAATGAAACAATCTTTTTTTTTAGCCATTATAATAACTATATATATTTTCTAAAGCAGTGAACATCTGCAATATCTACCCAGAAGGACATTGGAGATATAATGACATTTATTGGGATTGGAATCGTACCACCCAATAAAAGTATTTCTGGGCAAGCAGAAAGTACCTTAAAAGCTTGAGTGAGTTTCTGAAACTTTAAATCTTTGTTGATACTGCAAAGACTCATTCTTTAGGAAATTAAATGTGATTTAAAATATACTTGGCATTTTGAAACTAAATCATGTTTATTGCAGTTTGCTAAATAATTGAGAAAACTAGCTACTTCCCAGTAGCTAGATGATAATAAGTAGAGAGAAAGGTAGAAAACTAGATATGTCAATATAAAATAATTGGGTTCCTAGTTGATATAACTGAAAATACTTTTTAAAAAATTACTAAATTCAGGAGCTAGGCATTTTTCAAATAACCAAATGTCTATCATTGGTAGACTCAAAAAAAGTGGGGAAGAACCCTGTTTTTTTTTTTTTTTTTATTTGTACATCATGAAAGAGGAATCACGGAATGGAAAAATCTAATGAGAATTATACCTACTTACAGAAGAAGTTTGCCTATAATTTTATTTCTATTTATACAGTTGCCAAGAAATTTACATTATCACAAAAGTTTTTCCACTTCCTATCTCTAAAGTGCTGCTCAAAGATTTTTCTGTGGGTGGTGTAGACATATTAGTCAGTTCGCAATGACAGATTCTCCATAATTGGTGGTAAACAGTTTAATGATATTCTCAAAACACTTAATTTAAATAATTTTAAATATCATTTTTTGTAGAAATTAATTATTCACGATATTTTACATAAGCATTGATCTATAGTAGCACCTGTTTGAAAGAATTAAGTAATCTGTCAGCTTAGAGCTCCATACTACAAAACTGAGTAATTATTATTTACTTTCAAGACCTTTATGGTCAGGAGATGTAGTTTTGATTGCGCTTTATAGTCTCATCCTTCAAGTAACCTATGATGAGTGTATTGGATTTTACCATGTTATGTTGTATTAGAAATACCTCCAGCATCTTAATTGCTTAATTCAAAGACTTATTCCTTATTCACATTTACTGTTTTAATCAACAGTGGTAAGTGATAACTTCTAGTATTTATGATGGTGGATTTTGGACCCTTGAATAAGACATGCTGTGAAGCAGAAAGAAAAAACTTTTGAGGGGCCAGAGATATAGTACAGTCATAGGACATTTGCCTTACACACAGCCCATCCAGAATGAATGGTGGTTTGAGTCCTGGCATCCCATATAGTCCCCTGAGCCAGCCCGGGGCGATTTCAGAACACAGAGTCAGTAGTGACCCCTGCATGCTGCTGGGTGCGACACAAAAACCAAAAAGCAAACCAAACCAAACTAAAATAAAACAAAACACAAGAAAGAAAAAGCAAGAGAGGAAACCTGTTATGATTTCAGTTTATCTTAGGAGTGGCAAATATTGTTCGATTTCATTTGCCAGATAATTCACTCAAGCTTGTGTCAATGAGGTTAGGATGCAGAGTTCTCTTTTATGATGGCTCACAAAAATTTTAGAATAGATGATGCCAGTAGCAGTTGATATATCATTACTTTTATGTATTACATATAGTACTATTTGCTATTTTTTTATTTTTTTATTTTGAGTGGGTTCATACATGGCAGTGCTCAGAGGTTGCTTCTGACTGTGTTCAGAGGACCAGATCTGTTGGGCATTGAATTATGACTGGTCACTTGCAAGGCAAGTGGCCAACCCCTACGCTAACACTCTGGCTTCAGATTGTATAGATTATATATATTTTGTGGGTTCAGAAGGGAGTTGGTTAGGTAGGATGGTATCCCCAATTTAGTTTATTGAGAAATCTTTTTTTATCGAGAAATTTTTTATGGGAATTTTTTTGAGAAATTTATATTTAAATGAAACCTTGGTACTTTTTTTTTTTTTTGCTAGATTCTTTTCAGCTTTGTATCCCTATGAATTTATTATTTGTAAATCCCCTTAAATTTGGTTTATTGCAGATTGTGATGTTTATAGAAAGAAGAACTTGAGATATGCTTTGGGAAGATTCTTGATAGTGATTATTTGGTAAAGATTTTGCAAGTAATCAAAGATTGAAGTCATTAGCACTATGAAAGATAGACTCCTTCCAATATGTCCAGAACAGGATACCATAAGACATGTTTCTTTGTTAGTGGAAAATATTTGATTTCAATCAGTTCAATAGAGGATGCATAGTTTCATGAGATACTTTCACTGTTCTCTTATTTATGTAATCGGTTTAAAATTGGAGAATTTTTTTATTTACTTCATTCAAACAGCACCCATCACATAATTGACGTGATTGACTATAATACATTTTTGTTCCTAAAAAAAGTGAGAGCAAATTTATTAAAAAGGAATGGAAAGAAAAAATAAAAAAGAAATATAGAAGAAAGAAAGAAACAAAATATAGTGATAAGCACATTTATGAAAATTATTTTATCTCCACCGAGGTCATCAAGGTGTTGGCAAAGGGTTTTGTAAGCTCTTGTTGCTAGCTGACCAATTCTGTTACTTCTTTTGTTGCCAAACATTAAATAACCTCAGCTACACATTGGCACCTAAATTTCTGTGTTCCTATGGGGATGACCACATCAGACAAATAAAGTTGCCCAGAAATTCAAAGCACTATGGCTGCTATTGATACTGTATTTTCCTGCGTATAAGATGACTTTTGAAACAAAAAAAAGTCAACCGAAAATTGGGGGGGGGGGGTTGTCTTATACGCTGAGTATATCCCGAAAAATGTTTCAATATGAATGAAAATTTTCTCAATATTCCATAAAACGGATTTTCCAACTGGATCCAGCACCAATCTCTGCAAGGCTGCTCGGACTGCCTCTTTAACTCAGCCAATCCAAGCAGGCTTTTGATGCATGCAAATTAGACAATGTTCTGGACCGGAATCTACACTGTCAAAAGCCTACTCAGATTGGCCAGAGTCAGAGAGGAAGTCTATTGACCTTTGCTTGTTGTGCTTGGCTCACTGTGGTATATACAGTTGCAGCACAGGAACGCTCTGTCTGATACAGCGAATATAGGCCTAAAACTATGTTTTAACTGCAAAATTAGGGAGTCGTCTTATATGCCCAGTCGTCTTATACACTGGAAAATACGGTACTTTCGGGGTGAGGGTGGAGTGAAAGCACAGTGGGTAAGGCATTGTTGTCGACCTAGGGTTTGATCCTGGTATCCCAGATAGTCCCCCGTCTGCCAGGAGTGATTTCTGAGTGTAGAGCCTGGAGTAAACCATAAGCGTCCCTGGGTGTGGCCCATATCCCCCCAAAAGTTACTTTGATTTTTTTGGGGACATTGTCTCAGCTACCAGGTCTCCAGGAAGTATTAGAATGCAGGGGGGCAGAGACAAGATAAGTTGCCTGCACTCACTCCAAAGAGGCTGTGATGATATCAGCTCAACTACCAGCATATTGGTGTTTGGGCAAATTGTCTCTGCAGAGAATTTTAGAGGCGTGGTGAAACAGTGCCATGGGCAAAGTGATGTTTATGAGTGATGGATACGGTAAGTATGGCTTCAATAGGGAAGAAGTTTGGACTACTTTCTCCACCTGGGATTGTCAACTTTCAGCTATTCAGCCTATGTATCATGACATTTCATGGCTTTGTTTATATCTATTTCAAAAAAAGAGTGAACTGTGAAACAAGCCGGGTATAATCATGCAACTGCATTTGTGGGCATGGTTACAGCTGCCAGGCTTTCCGGGAATGGAATGAAGGTGTAGAGTGTCCACTTTTGATAACTGGAGAAATACTTAAAATATAAAAATTCCATTTTCACTGTACACAATTATTTGTGTGTCAGTACATTCACCTTGTTACGTAAAAATGATTTCCTTCATATGTCACTGTCTCCTTTCATTTGAGTCTCTTTCATTTATCCCGAGACTTTGTTTATTTAGTTTAGTTTGAACCCCTATTTTGCCTCATTGGTTTTACAATATGTCTGCCAATTCCTCATAAGTATGTAATCATTTCTTTAGATCTCTAATATAACCAGTGTTAATTTGATTATTCCACCGGTCTGCAAAGAAACAAGAAGGAAGGTAGAATTACCTCTCCTCCCTGATATCTGTTGTCTAGACAAGTGTTGGTGCTAAGGAATGGCCTTTTTGATAAATGTGAACTTAAATAGCTAATTCATCAGAGTATATTTTATAGAATGTTGTTTGGGCTGTCTCTAGCTACCCAACCTGAGGTTGATTCTTTTACTCCTTTGATCTAGTTTCACTGATGGATTATTCATTTTCAGTGGAGTGTGGATATGCTACTGAGGTTTACTTAACTTATTTACTACACTTCCTGATTTATGTCTGCTTTTAGTGTTTCATTGTAAATGATATTTCAGTGCCACCCTATGGTAACAGAGCATCCACTGACGTTAGATCCCAATCTACTAGATCTTTGCAATCTGGCTTCTACCAGATCATTGCATGATCCTAATGATTCAGTTTCTATCCTCTCCCAATCTCTTATAAAGCAATGATCTATGAGTGTGACAGGAAAGAAATTACTGACCTTTGAGAAAAATCTTATTAAAATGCTTTTGAATTAAATATGCACAAGTGAACCACAAAAAAGTGATACAGATCTAACAATTAAATGTTGGTTGTTTTGCATATAATAACTTTTTAGCTTTCCTCTTACTTTGATAAGGGAAATTATAAATATTGCGTTTTAGGTGGGGGTTTCTATGTGAAAGATGATTCTAAATGTGGTTTTTGACTTAGAGGACTTAAACTCAACAAAGACCTGGCTTTGGTCTTGTAGCAGAATATGGTCAATTATTTAATAATTTAAGTTAAAAAAATTTAAAAGTTTTATGTAAGTCTTTGTGTGTATACATACCTATATAGCTATGCTCTATTTTAGCCAGTATTATATATATATATATATTATTTTAATACCCAGTTCTTTTTAATACTTACCAGTATTCAGTATTCTTACCTGTATTCTTACCAGCTGGGATTTTAGAAGATTGTTGTTAGAAGATATATTTTTAATGGTCTGAAATAATAATTTTCTATCCTGTTGCTTCTTCATAAGTATACTGTTTAAAATATATTCTGTTTCAGGATCAGAGACTTAGTTATAGGAGGTAAGGCACTTGCCTTTGATGCTGTCAACTCCAGTTCAGCCTTTTTCTGCATGTGGTCCTCAAGCACAGCCAGGAGTGATGGTAGGAGTTTGCACTGCTTGGTGTGGCCCTCCTCCCCCACAAAAAATGTATGCTATTTTGATATTAGAATACCTTTCTATGTGTTCCTCTTTTGATGTTTTACTTGTAGTTCATATTAAAATTTTGTTTTATGTTTGTTCCTCACATTTGTATTTGAAAGTTTCATAATTTATCAATTAAACTGACTATGCAGAGTACCATTTGCACATACCAAGAAGATGCCTTATTCATATTTTCTTGTATAAAATTTTATGTCATTTTTAAAAAGTGATAGCTATCACAAAATGTGGCTGGCTGTAAATTATAGCAATATTCTCTTCCTTGATCATAGTAAATTTAAATTTGTTATTTTGAGGATTTGTTTCTTATGCTAGATGCTAAGGAAATTCTAGTGTGCTGTCATTTTTTCCCCTTATGCCATAGATAATATACTGGAGTATAATTTTGAATTTCTGAGAGGTTTTTAAAAAGGCAGTAAATCTCTTCAAGGTGTATTGCATTATTTATTCTACATAATTCATGCCATTGTTCCAAACAGGTGAACTGAAATTCATTGATTTAGTCTTGAGGCTTTGTTTTGGTTATTGTCAAGTTTTGAATTTATAGTCCTTTCCTCACTCAGATATTTTTCCTATTTTCTTTGTAACTGATTTTTAATCTTTACATTTTTAATCTCTGTCTAGCTATTTTCTTCTTACTAGAAAGTGTAGGGCTATTTGAGATTGAGTAGAAGATTGAAAAAACATAAACGTGAATTTTTTTCTTTTGAAATAAACTATGGCTCATGTAAAACTTAAAGTACTGATTTTGCTTTTTAGTATTCAAGACTCTCCTCTTATGATAGATTTTGTTAAAAATGTATGACAGCCATCTTAGTTGTTTTTGAATCAGTAGGATTTTAAATGTATTATTTGGAGGCCAGGAACCTAAAAAAATGACACCAGCTCTCTGAGCAAGTATTTGACTTTCAGGATGGATACTATTGTGCAATGCCTCAGATTAACTATTAGGAATAACAAAGGGAATTTTGTTCATTTTTCCTATCATTTTAGGATGGGGTTAGATGTTTTAGTTTTGCTAAATTCCTGAAAGTGCCTTGTATATCTTAGATACCAACCCCTTATCATACTTATCTTGTGTATATTGGGTAAATAGTTTCTCCCATTCTGTATCTTTGAACTTAATCACTGTTTTATTTGAAGTGTAGAAGTTTAATGTAGACCCATTTGTTTATCTGTGATTTCATTTGCTTGGATAGTGGTGTATCTTTGAAGATGTCTTTAGATTCAGTGTCATGGGACATTCTACATATTTTTCCCTTTGTATCTTAATGGTTTTCAGTCTAATATCAAGATCCTAAATCCATTTTGATTTTACCCTCATACCATTGTTAAAGAGATTTGAAATAGTTTTTCTCCATGTACTTGTCCAGTTTTCCCAGCACCACTTATTAAAGAGGCTTGTCTTGCTCCACTTTGTATTTCTTGCTCCTTTATCAAAGATATTTTTGATTGTAAACCTGTGGGTTGAAACTCTGAATTTTCAAGTCTATTTCATTGATTTGAAGGTCTACCTTTATTCTAATGCCATGCTTTTTTTTAATGAAAACTGATTTATAGTATATTTAAAGTTGTGGAAAGTGATGCCTGCCATATTATTTTTGCCAACGGTTACTTTAGGTATTCATGGCCATTTATTGCTCCATATTAATTTCAGGAGCACTGGTTCCACTTATTTGAAAAAGTATCAGTATTTTCACTGGGTTTTGCAGTAGAAATACAGATGGTCAAAAGACACATGATAATGTCTTTCACATCACTAATCATCAAGAAGATGAAAATCAACACAACAGGGGTCCGGGAGATAGCATGGAGGTAAGGCGTTTGCCTTTCATGCAAAAGGTCATCAGTTCGAATCCCGGTGCCCCATATGGTCCCCCGTGCCTGCCAGGAGCAATTTCTGAGCATGGAGCCGGGAGTAACCCCTGAGCACCGCCGGGTGTGACCCAAAAACCAAAAAAAAAAAAAAAAAAAAAAAATCAACACAACATTATGATATTATCTCGCAATACAGAGACTACCACAAATTACAAAGAACAAGAACAATCAGTGCTGGTACTGATGTGGGGAGAAAAGGACATTCATTTACTGCTGGTGGTAATGCACACTGGTCCAGCTTTATAAAAACAATGTTTTTATTCCTCAAAAAACTGGAAATTTAGCTTCAATATGGTCAAGCAATACCGCTCCTAGGGATATACCATAGAAACTCACAAACACCATGCATAAATGCCCTCTGCATTCTTATGTTTGTCTTAGTACTATTTAAAATAGCCACAGACTCATGAAATTTGCTTATCTTTTTAAAAAAAATTTTAACATTTTTTTGGGGGGGCACACCCAGTGACACCTAGCGGTTATTCCTGGCTTTGTTCTCAGAAATCGATCCTGGCTTGGAGGAACATATGGGACACCGGCGGATCTAACCGGGGTCCGTCCTGGGTTTGTTGTGTATAAGGTAAACACCCTACTGCTGTGTTATCGCTCTGACCCCAAAATTTGCTTAATCTTGAATGGATGTGGAGATTATTATGCTGAATGAAATGAACAGGAGGGAATAATGTTACTCATTTGTGAGATATATGAAAAATAAATGTCGCCTTTAGAATAGTTGCATGGGGGGCCCGGGAGATAGCATGGAGGTAAGGCGTTTGTCTTTCGTGCAAAAGGTCATCGGTTCGAATCCCGGAGCCCCATATGGTCCCCCGTGCCTGCCAGGAGCAATTTCTGAGCATGGAGCCAGAACTAACCCCTGAGCACTGCCGGGTGTGACCCCAACCCCCCCCCCCCAAAAAAAAAAAAAGAATAGTTGCATGGAAAAATGCAATGATCTAAATGGGACTTGTCTCTAACATTCTTAGCTCCAGAGTATAGTGAGAAGAAGGAAAGAACTGAGTGGAGAAGGAGAAACACAATTATGAATTATAGGGAGGAAGGCCAACTGGTCTCAGGTGCATTGTTTGAGATTAAAAAAAAGGGACAGAAATAAATATTCCAAGTCAACGTCAACAATAATGGAATGAAAAGACCCAAACTCTTGACAGTGTAAACTTTAAATGGGCCTGTTATACTGGCAGGATGGGGGGGGGGGCAAAATGTGGTGGTTAGGTTACCCTCTGGGATCTTATTGGAGGGAGGTCAACAATGGTGATGTGATTTCCCCTGATTTCATGTCTGAAATCCAACTAGGAAGAACTTCATAAATCACAATGGGTTCAACCCCGAAACAATGCAGATACGGACTTGAAGGGTCAGTCATGTTAGGAAGCTTTTCACATCTAGAAGAGCAGTGAAGTTAGGGTAGAGAAGGGATCAGTATGACAATGATAGTTGGAACTGATCACTGGATAAATGGGGTGCTAAAAGGAAATAAAATGATAATCATGATCCATGTCCCTTCATTAACATTAGTGCTAACCACAGTGTTAAGGAGATAGAGTAAAGAGATGAAAGAGAGAAAGAGGAGAGAGAAGAGAGACAAAAGAAAGAGAAGAGAGAGAGAGAGAAAGAGGGAGAAGGAGAGAGAATGAAAAGATCTTCCAAAAGGTAGACAGGGCGGTGAATGGGAGGGAAACTGGGGGCATTGATGACGGGAAATCCCTACTGGTAAAGAGTGGTGTACATTGTATGACTGAACCTCAATCATAAATGGATTTTTAACCACTGTACTTAAATAAAATCCTTCCTTCCTTTCCCTCCCTCCCCTCCTTCCTCCCTCCCTCCCTTCCTTCCTTCCTCCCTCCCTCCTTCCCTCCCTCCCTTCCTTCCTC
>PVKC010047254.1:0-11097 GCA_004027635.1 Crocidura indochinensis | reverse complement strand
GTATCACTGTATCTTCTCTTACCAAACTGTCCTCATCATCATCTGCTTGGAGAAAATTGTGAAACCTTGTCCCAGAAAAATAAACATAATTTTCACTCATTATTCCCACTCAGCTAGTCTTAAGTAAACCCACCTACTGACTGCAGCATTGGCTTTTGTCAATGATCGCTGCTTTATTGCTACAGAGATAGCTCCTGTCATGACTCACTTGTTTTATTATAGGAACTCCATTATCTTACCCAGAGACAGGGGTCACCTTATAAATTGCAAAATTCCCTTCACTGGTCAGGTACAGAGATGGGGGTCTTCCCTCTGAAAAGAACCATCTGTTGAAACTTTAGTGAGAACTAGTCACCTATTGCCTTTGTAATTATAACTCCATCCCCCATTATTGTGAACCCACTTAATCTACTTGCGCATATCTTCTTAGGGGGGTACCCCACACTTTAAAAGGACTGGAAGAATTATGCTTGCAGCTGCACTTGGCCTTCTTTTGTGTGAAGGTGGTCACCTAAAGAATTCCTGACCTAAGCTTGACTGAGTGCTTCACATCCTGGTCAACCTGGGACATAACAGAGATGAGGGGACAACGTTCAATCTCAACATGGAACTGGAGGGATTCCTCAACATCAAGGTGCTGATGTTGTTAAGCTCTACACAAGTCTAGGAGGAGAAAGGGCCTTTTACATCAATCCAAGCATGAAGAAGATGCTTCCAGAAGGGCTACGGCCAGGAGGAAGGAGCCATTTTAATGACTCTGAAGATGACTGGGTCAACTACCAAGTGCACATCCTTGGCCAAGACTGGTCTCCAGATGTCTGCTTGTCTGTCTCCTATGCCCCACCTGCTGAATATCAGTGAGGCCTTGATGTTGCAAAGCAGAATGTTTAAGGGTAGGAAGACTCCACTCACCTGCCCAATTGCAACCTACCAATTTTGAGAATTCACACAAGCTCCCCCCAGCTCTGGTTTGAACTACTGTAGCCTGACAAGAATGGACCAGCTGCTTCTCCAAGCCTGTTCAGATAAGCAAAGAAATGGCCATGGCATTTGGCCATGACAATCTCCTTGGCTAAATGTTGGAGATCTTGGAGGCATGTGTAAGGGGGTAGAGATGCATTTCATTGATTTTCTCTATCCCAGTATTTCATGCAACCATCAACCCAAATTGGTCAATGTCTTCTTTTAAGTACTTTATTTAAACACTGTGGTTATAAAATTGTTCATGGTGGAGTTTAAGTCATCATGAAATTTGTTTATACATGGATAGATATGGAGTATATTATGCTAAGTGAAATGAGTCAGAGGGAGAAGGATTAGACAGAATAATCTCACTCATTTGTGGTATATAAGAAAAATAAATGGTCAATGTTTTAAAAACAATGTGAAGTGAGTGCATAGTGGCAGGCAAAAAGTGTGCTCTAAATATCCCTGAGCTGAGGTAAAGATAATTTTGAACCTTTTTATGCAAGTCCCAAATGCACCTAATAGTGTGTTTGCTCTTTAGTCTACCCCTGGGACAAAGTGAGGAAGGGAGTGAAGAAATGCCTGATTATCTGAAGATTTCAGCTTACTTAAAATCTCACAAACTGGTAAACAAGATGACCTTCCCTCAGGCCCTGCTGAACCAAAAGCTGTTTTTAGGTTGGCTCTATTCAGCTCACATTTAGCAGACTTCTCAGTTTGTGCTGGTAATCCTTGTGTGCCTGTCAGCAGAAAAGTGATTTTTGTCATGTCTGGCATGGTGGTCAATGGGCTGTGGTCAAGCCTTGGCAATCCACCCCTTTCACTTGAAAATGGATCCAAGCTTCTCCAGTGAAGTCAATGATAATCTCTGAGACCCCAGGTGATCGGCCCCACTGTCCTCTTCTGAGACCCATACCAGTCCTAAAACTCTCCAGACCCAAAGTCAGACACTCTTCCCTCTCCCAGCCCATGTAGCCATGACAGTAGATGCCACCAAAAATAATACTTCCATTTTTTCATGTGCTGTTTCCAATTCCTGGGAGTCTACATTTTTTTCTTTCTTCTGGGATTGTGGACCAAAAAATGCCAGTCCTAACCTCAGTTCATGTCTGATTATGCACCGGCTTAGTCCCACTCCCTTAAGAAGACCATCCACTTCCGCCCACTTGCTGGATTTACAGACAGGGGTTTCAAACTCAATTTATCTGGGGGCCACAGGAGGCAAAGTCGGGGTGATCCTTGAGTGCAAAGTGAGTAGTAATCCTTGAACATTGGGGGGTGTGGTCTAAACAACTAAAACAAACAAAACAAAAAAAGATTTCTCTAGGGCAGGGCCACAAATGTTGTACGGAGGGCCATTTGGGGCCCGAAGGCTGCGAGTTTGAGACCCCTGATACAGTTTTTCCCCTGCTCAAGTTAAGGTGTTCATCCTCTCTCCTAACAAGGACATCCGCCTGCTTCCCTCCCCTCACTAGAGACATTGTTCTCTGCCTCCTCCCCTTCCACACTACATGATGCTAAAGAAAAGACCATGTAACACCATAACCCACACCCCATTTAGTCTGCAGCACTTTCTTACATTTCCCTTTTCCCCTGAAGCTGTTCTCCTAGAGGTCATAGGGAACAAATGGGAAGCCAATTCCATGGCTCCTTGTCCATTCTCATCTTGGCCAACTTCTGAAGCATTTCAGAGATTGCTCTTCTCCTCAATTCTTTAGCTCCTTTGGGTAGTTTCTATTCTATAAACACCAGGTTTATTAGATTTGACTGGAGGGGTATGCTACTCACTTTTCTTATTCTCCAAACCTCCTTATATATGTCTGTGTTCCTAGAGCTGGACTCTCTGTCTTGTGCATTTACTGCTGACCTTATGCAACTTGAATTTCTCATTTGCCACTGTAGCTTTAATGAACACTGCCATTCCGCTAATTCCATTCCTAGACTGTGTGCACAGAGTTCTGAGTTTGCAACCCACAGACCTAGATATTCCACCTGCATGTCCCAGGTAGACCTCACACTTCTCTGAGGCAACTCTAAATGTTTTAGTGACCCCAAGGGTAGTACTGGCTCCCCTCCTTTTGAGTCCTTGTTTCAAAGGACAGCTTGACAGCACACCTAGCACTCTCCATTACCTGTACATCCTCTAATCATATCTCTGATTATCTGAGTCTTTCCTTTCTGCTTCCTAATGTCTCCACAAAAGCTCCGTTTCCAGGGCTTCTGTACATGCGTGATTAAAGTCTCCCAAATATGGGTCTTACTGGCTTACATCCTGACAGCTTTCTGGATTCCGTCTCCAGAACTGAACTATCTTAGTTGTACTAACATGCATTTCCAAGGGTCATTCATGCTTAATAGCTGTCTGTGATCTTCCCATTGCTTAAGCAAAAGCTCCAGATGTTTTAGTATGTTTGTTAGGACCATAAATGTTTGATCCCCCAAAGTCCCATATGGTCCCCCAAGCCAGGAATAACCCCTGAGAATTAGAGTTGGCCCAAAACAACAACAAAAAAGAAAGAAGAAGGAGAAGAAGAAGAAGAAGAAGAAGAAGAAGAAGAAGAAGAAGAAGAAGAAGAAGAAGAAGAAGAAGAAGAAGAAGAAGGAGAAGAAGAAGAAGAAGAAGAAGAAGAAGAAGAAGAAGAAGAAGAAGAAGAAGAAGAAGAAGAAGAAGAAGGAGGAGGAGGAGGAGGAGGAGGAGGAGGAGGAGGAGGAGGAAGAAGAGGAGGAGGAGGAAGAGGAGGAAGAAGAGGGAGAGGAGGAGAAGAAGAGGGAGAGGGAGAAGGAGAAGGAAGAAGAGGAGGAGGAAGAGGAAGAGAAAGAGGAAGAAGAGGAGGAGGAGGAGGTGATGGAGGTGGAAGGTGGAAGAGGTGGAGGTGGAGGAGGAGGAGGAGGACATGAACTCATTTGGAAGGACTGTACATTAACACAACAACCTTCAAAAACAATATGGTAGAAGCTGGAGCTGAAGAACAGCAGGTAGAGAGCCCTTGCCTTGCATGTGGCTGACCTGGGTTTGATCCAAGGCATCTCATGTTTTCCCCACACGCAGTGCCAGGGTATTTCCTGAGTCAGAATCAGAAGTACCCCTGAGTATTGCTGGGCATGGCCCATAAGAACAAAATTAAGCAACAAAAGAAAGCCAATATGATGTTTCTTCAAGAAATTTAAATAGAATTACCATATCACCCAGCAACTAGCAATCACACTTCTTGGCATCTATCTAGAGATAGGAAATTATCAACAAAAAGTTCTATCCACCCTGATGCTCATTACAAGTTGATTTACAATGATTAGGATACAGAAACCTTCTAAGAATCTATTAGCTGACTGTGTTAAGAAAATGTGGAGAGGGGGCCGGGCGGTGGCGCTGGAGGTAAGGTGCCTGCCTTACCTGCCTCCTAACCTAGGAAGGACCGCGGTTCAATTCCCCGGTTCCCCATATGGTCCCCCGTGCCTGCCAGGAGCGACCTCTGAGCGAATAGCCAGGAGTAACCCCTGAGCGTCACCGGGTGTGGCCCAAAAACTAAAAAAAAAAAAAAAAAAAAAAAAAAATGTGGAGAATGCAGCAGAAAGTTGGCCAACTAGGGAGGAGAGGGTGGGCCAAGCCCCACCCTGCCTAAACCACACATGCTGCATCCATCACCCAGAATCACCGCTTCCCCAATGACCCTGCCTAATCTGTGACCCCCTAAATTTCCCTTAAGGACACCAATATGACCAAACTTCAAGTAGGCCAGTGGGGGTGTAGGAGGGACTTATATCACCAACGCTTTTTGGAGCACGTGCAGGTACCCTGCCCCATATCTTTCTTCTTCTAGGAGGCCTGATTACTGAGTACAGGCCTCTAAAAGTAAGAATATCAATAACAGTGCATTAAATTTCTGAATAACTTCATTTATTTGATGCTGTCATCCCTAAAGGAACACCCTGAATTTAACAGAATAAACAACAAGAGTTTACTAAACATTAATATGCCAGCATATTAATGACTTCATTGGAGATAAATAATTTTCACCAATGTACTTACCACTGTACCTTTTTCTTTCTTTCTTCTTCTGTTTCATTTTTATTTTTCTTCATATTTTTCCAATATCTTTTCACTTATCTGAAAATAAATGTATTATGATCAACTATGTTAACTACATGATGCATTTTCTTTAAATAAATAAAATTTTTAAAAACAGATGTGGTGTATATACAAATGGAATGCTATTCAGCTATTTAAAGAAAAAGAAATTTTTATCTTTGTAGCAAGGGGAAAGGAACTGGAGAAGGGCTCTGAAAAACAAAGTAAGTCGGAAGGAAAAAGACAAATATTGGATTTTCAGCCATGTGTGCAATATAAGGAAATAAAATTGATTAATGAACAAAGCAGAGTGAAAATAAACCGGTTGACAAGGAAACCGAGGTTACCTGAGGGGAAGAGGAGAAAGAGGGAAAAGTGGGGGAAGGAAATGCTTGTTAACTTTTAAAAATTACTTTTTGGAAAATAAAGAAAAAGATCATCTTTATGGTCTAGCTTATTCTGCCTAGTCTGGTCTGTCTAGAACAAACTACACATTCAAATTTCATCTTTGTCCATACCCTTGACCCCACACTTCTCTGTCTGTCTGATTCTTTCCTATATCTATAGCTTTGATAAATGCCACATAATTTTCTCTGGTTTCTAAATGTCATTTGTCAATCTGCATAGTTTCCTTCTTAAGGAATATTATTCGTTTGTAATAATCTTTTGTATTCTTTATGAGTTTGTAATAATCTTATGAGGATAATCTGCTGAGATGTTGATCAACTTTGTCTAAAGTTTTCAATGCATAATGCAAGTAAATATTTCCACCAGTAAAGGAAAAATGTCTAAGATCGAATTCCCCTGCCATACCCCATACTCCTCTGAGTGCCCCTAGAGGATAGAAACTATAGGACCAAGGGGAGACAGATAGAAAGCAGTCTTCGAGCTCATGAGTACTGTGTCCAGCAGAGCACTCAGTAGAGTCCACACCTAAGTTTGACCCTCTCTACGGGTCCTGTCCCATAAAAACACCAAAAGGACTTTGCTGGAGTAGGAGCACTGTAAAGGACCTTTTCATCGAAAGCAATAGGCTGAGAAAATAGGCCCATGAATCAAGGCTTTGAAGCCAAGAAGGGGGAGTCAGTGGGTTCCTTACTGGGGCTAAACTCAGCCAGGAAGTGGCCCATTTTAGCACTACCTTTGAAGACTGGTTCCATTCCAGTTTCATAACCTAATGAGGATGAACATTTGGACCCGCGGCGCAGGCTTTCAAAGCTCGGCACTGAGCTATTTCTAGGTCTCACAATACATGTGATACTTTGAACACTGCTTCCAGAAACAGGAGTCCAGCTCCTTTGTGAGAATCTGCGAGGAGGAGGCTGAAGCTTCTAACATCTGGGGCAAGAGATGGGGAAACTTGCCCAAATGTGCTGTCTTCCTAAAGAGATTTTTCCTATCCCCCGGAGGATGTGTTTCACACTGAATCCACATGAGCGACTCTAGGGCCCAAAATACTAATTCTGGGCCAAGCTGCCTCATTACAATCCTTCTCTTTGTGCAGGTGAAGCAGCTTTGACATACAACCAAGCTAGGTCTATTCAAAGAGGTAGGACCGCTGGTGAGACTCACTGGCCTAATGAAGATTTGTTTTGCTCATCCTCAAAGTGCAAGTGTTAGGGCCCAGGGTCAAAGGGCAAGACCGCATGATTGAAATAAAACAAAGTAAGGCTTTGTTCTGTCAACCACAAGCCCCAAACTGGCTAGCTAGGGCCTCCTCCTGCAGGAGGTGACCCAGCCCAGGGTCACAGCCAATTTATATAGGGAGCGGATGAGGAGGTTCTAGCTTCTGATGATCTTTAAAATGATTGGGGTTTTTTGGGTTGGTTTTTTTTTTGTTTTGTTTTGTTTTTTTTTGTTTTTTTTTGGTATCTTCCTACTGCTCCCTCGTGTCCTTCCAGAGAGGCTACCTGCTATGGCCAGAAAACTTGGAGCAGTATCAAATGGAAACTTAAGCTTGAGAAAGAGAAGCCTAAGAGGTTTACAATATGGAGTCCTGTACAAAATAGCTTCCCCCTTTTTCAGAACCTAGAGCCCCACTAAATTACTGATTCCCCTAGGCATACTAATCCCACGGGAAACAAACAAAATGTGCTGAAGAGTGGGTGAGAGTTGGACTCAGATCTAGGCTCTACCAGGCCTCAATATTTTCATCTTTCATGTGAGAAACGGCAACAATTCTCCAGTGGAAAGTTTTGAGTATGAGAGCAACAAATGCACCCAAAAGGTCCCCAATGTTACCTGGTGTGTGGTAGATTTCTCCATCAGTTTTAACAGATGTCATCAACTTCTCCTTTGATTTACTAAAAACTGTGTGAGCAGGTTAGAGGTGGTGGTCAGACAGAGAAATCAAAAACTAGAGCACGAGCCTGGCATGCATAAGATTTCAAGTTTGATCACTGACACTGCATATCCCCCAAACAACACAGAATATAGGTTTGGTGACCCCCAACACTGGCATATCCAAGCATGGAGAACTGAACTGGCCAGTCCATGAAAACAGGCTGAGTACTGTAGAATGTGAACCGTGGGCCCTCTGATCGCCTCTTGGGAGCCCACCCAGCAGTAAAGAATGCTAAGTGACAAATTAGCAATGCAATGTGCTCCCAGACTATTCTAGCATTATTTCAATATTTAGATTAGAAAGATTTATTGTTGGGACGGGTGAGGTGGTGCTAGAGGTAAGGTGTCTGCCTTGCAAGCGATAGCCAAGGAGGACTGTGGTTCGATCCTCCGGTGTCCCATATGGTCCCCCAAGCTAGGGACAATTTCTGAGCGCTTAGCTAGGAGTAACCCCTGAGCATCAAACAGGTGTGGCCCTAACCCCCCCCCCCCAAATAAGAAAGGTTTGTTGTTGTTGTTACACTTGGATTTGTGGAGATGAGGCTGTATCTCATAGAACATTTGGGGGAGTTCTGTGGTTGTGGAACTCTATCCCAGTCCAGCACATGTCTGTGAGTGTGGTTGGTTGTACTAATATTGAATCATGCAGTTCTTTAATTTTCTGACCTGTCATCTGCTTCAGTGAGCCAAGTTGGTTCGTAAGCTAATCATATTAGCATATATTTTTTAAAGGAGAGGGGAGGGAGAAGAAGAGAAGAAGCTAATTAAATCCATTTCGTAAAAGATGTCTACCCGAAAATGTGGAAATGACAGCATGATGACTTGAGCTTCGAAATTGTTCCCCCAGTGCCCTCATAGAAGCAGGCTTACAATTTCTAAATTGTCAGGATTGGTACACATGTTCTCATTGGTTTTTATTTATAAGGTTTAATCAAAGTCATAAAAGCCAAGTTCCTGTTTCAAATCAGGCTATATCTTCTTTTAATGGCTGAATAATGCTGAACAACACGCGTGAAAGAGGAAACTATTTCACATGGTCTCTGATAGTCTTTGGTGCCAAAGCAGACTTCCTGTACAAGCATCAAGAGAATGTTGCCCAGAAGATTGATGGTTCTCACCATCTCCAGAGTCATGATAAGTCAGACTTTGTCATCCTTCAACAATTAAGATTTAACTAGATTAGACATAGAAGACTGTGAAGAGATTCTTGAACACAATCTCAGCATCACGGGATGAAGTAGACAGACTCCCTCCCAGAAAGCAAATGACCCCTTCCATTGCCTTAAACATTAAATGTCACCAGCTGAGTGGAGAGTAAACTGAGCATTTACAAATGCCGCAAACAGACCCTCAGGTGCCCTAGACAACCTGGATCTTTAATACCCACATTTTTGTATAATCCTTTTCCTTTGGTAAGTCTAGGATTTGTGATGATAGTGACTGAAGTCACTTCAACATTCCATTGTAACAGACATCACCATGTTGATCAGTTCATGTCCAACCTGCTGCCAGCATTCCAGAGGTCATGGGGACAGAGGGGAACCCCCAGCAGATGGGGCCATGCCTCTGGGCAGAGATCATTCCACTCTCTACTAGTTCAAAGAAATGAATTTCGGCTGACAACCCGAGCGAGTGCTGAGGAATGAACTTCTCCCATGTGAGTATTCCCACTAGACCTCATCTCCAGTCACTGTTTTGGTTTTTATTTTGTTTTTTTATTTTTTTTTTGGGTCACACCCGGCAGTGCTCAGGGGTTCCTCCTGGCTCCATGCTCAGAAATTGCTCCTGGCAGGCACGGGGGACCATATGGGGCACCGGGATTCGAACCGATGACCTTTTGCATGAAAGGCAAACGCCTTACCTCCATGCTATCTCCCGGGCCCCTACCAGTCACTGTTTTTATACAGTCTGGGTGGCCCCATAGCAGAAAGCCTAGTTAGAGGTGACCCCAAATTGATGAAAACTGTGAGATCACTCATGTGTATTGTGCTCTCCCATAGAGTTAGCAGTCATTTGTTATGCAGTAGTAGGCAGCTGACACATACAAAAAGATTCAGTGCTATTAAGATGAAATGGTCTATTACCAATAGTGAGCTCAGCCTCCATCTCAGCACTGGCAAAAAAATTATTAGCCAAGCTCTAGAACCAACTCAGGTGTTCAAGAATAGATGACTGTGTAAACAAATTGAGGTATGTTCTACATAATGGATTACTACTCAGCTAGATCTGAAAGATGAAATCATACAATTTGCCATTCTGTGTATGGAACAAGCTGTGTCCTGTTGAGGGCAGCCAGAAGGAAAAGAACAAATAAAGAATGATTTTTCATTTTTGGAATATCAAGAAGCATATTAAGTGAAATTAATTATTAAGCATAATAATTATTAAGCATAATAAGTGGCCATAGGCAACAGATCCTGAGAGCTGGTCTATAGCAGTAAGATAACCAAGTGGGAGAAGATGTGGGTGACCTTGAGACAATGATGGAAGAAAGCAGACACTCTAGTGGTGGATGGAAGTTGAAACAGGTTAGCCTGACCCCTATGATTAACAGTGCCTTGATTAAATTTGAATGGAGGAAATAATAAAGCTCAATTCTAGGGAAATGATTCCTTTCCACATAGAGGGGAGAAGAACTTATCCAGCCTCTTTGAGCCTCCCTGTTCTTTGGCCATCTTAGATGGGGCAGAGGACCAGAGCTTGCATATGCTCAGGATAGAGAGGAGCCTAGGGCTGCTGCCTGGTCTCTGGACATGCCTCAGTCTGCCCTGCCAAGGCCCTAAGCAACCCCTCCCATCCTACATTCTGATTCTACTCTGGCATCTGGACTAGCTTGGAAGTCTGTTTCCTCCCAGAAATGGGAAGTACCTGGGAGAGATTCAACCCCTTCAGTTCAACTTCTCTGCTCCCCACAGGGCCTACACTCTGGCACCATTCTAAGTGGTTCGCAGACTCTTCAGGCTACATTTATGAGCCTACTCAAGTCTCTGAAGCACCTTCCATGTTGAATCCTGATTTTCTATGGCACAGAATGGAATGTCTTTGCATTCAAGTCTGTGTTCTCTCTTCGCCACCCTGACTAATTCTACCCTCTCCAGACTCAGCCTTGCAATCACTCTTACCAAAACGGAAGTATTTTTGTTTCTCAATGAAGCCCAACTGTTGTGCATCAAAACCCCTTGGTGTGCAGACTGTTACCTTCGCAGCAGATTCCAACATCAGGGGATGGGGCTAAACTCAGAATTTAGCCTTTGTTCTAGGCATTTTCATGCCCCCCAAAACACACGAGAGCTATGGAAAGAAGAGAAGAGTGAACAAGGGAAACAGATCAGTGACTGTTCTGCCCTGCACAGCTGTGCATAGTGAGCTCTGAAGGCGAGGTGGGAAGATAGCTCCCCACAAATATGCTGAAGTCCTAAATCCGGTGCCTGTGAATGTGGCTTAACTAAAAACGGTCTTTTTCCAGATACAATTTAATCAAACTAAAGTCACTTGATTTGGGTGGCTTCCTCCTTTAGTCTTCTTGGGAAACTTGTGGAAAGAGCAGAAACATTGGGTCAGATCCACAGGGATAGCAGGCACATGGCAATGAGGAACAGACATGGGGGAAGATAAGGTGATAAATACCAAGGGTTAACAGCATCACCAGAAACTAGGGACAGGGTTGAAATGGGCTCGTTTTGGAGCTATTTTGTCCGGCGAGCATGGCCCTGCCAAGTCTC
>PVKC010047253.1:0-10986 GCA_004027635.1 Crocidura indochinensis | reverse complement strand
AAAAAAAAGGCAACCCAAAGTATGCTCTACACATGAAGCTTTAAATGATTCTATGATGCTTATAAACTCATGATACTTGAAGACTTTCTCACAGATATTCCCTCACGATGTGACTAGTGTGGAAATACATGCTGCTTCTAAGGAACAATTTTATCATTATTTGACTTTAGTGTAGTTATATTGTATTTTCTTTCATTTCCACCAGAACAAATTTGTAAAGACTCACATAAGTAAAGGAATCATTTTAAATTCCCTAAGAATGACTGTAGTCTAGTAGGTCTAAGAACAATTTAGAAATCTTGCATTTTTTCCTTTTTTTTTCTCATTGATATTTATTATATTTTAGGCATGAAAGGAAAAATTTCCTTTACCTCTTTTTAATATCTTGAATTTATATACTAATTTTCATCAGATTATCAAGATATAAGCATATAATCTTTACTATTTTGCTTTGTACAAAATAACGCTTTGCTTTTGTTTTGAGACACACCTGGTGGTGTTCAAAAACTTACTCCTGACTGTATATCCAGGTATCATTCATGGTAGAATCCCGGTACTCTGTAGAGTGCTGGGAATAAAACCTAGGCTTTGTTCATTATATATATATATATATATATATATATATATATATATATATATATATATATATACATATATAAAAATAAATAATAAATCATAGATTTGTAAGACAAAAAATAGAGGCAGAAAATTTTAGAGACAATAAGTTGAACAGAAAGAAGTGACTAAAATATATGAGAAAAAGAGTTGCTTTGTTTTGTGCTAAACATTCTGCATCTCCTTTCAGTCTGGTGATATTCACAACCTTTTATATGGAAATCTATTAGAGTATAGTCAGAATTGAAGGAAATCTTTGAAATTAAATAATAAAATGCAAAGGTGGCAAGGTCAGAACCCATCATAGGCTATTTACATAGTATTTTATAAGCATTGCTTTATTGAAATTCTAAAAGAAAACCATGCTATATTTGCTTTATTATTCACATATAAAGTAACAGTGTCAATAACAAAGTGTAATAAATTTAAATAGTTTGGAAAGGTTGACTTTGGGACTAGATTGAGAAAGCAGAGAACACACTTGATGGTGTTAATCAAGAAAAATACATGAAATAGTAATTTGTAAATATTAATTTAAATAGCCATTAGACAACTATAAATTCTATTTTGCTAGCAAGACAGATTAATTTGAAGGCATTTAATAATTTGCTCAAACTATTTTATTAGTAAAATCTTCACTTTGGATATAAAACCCAATTGATAGAGGCAAATGAACTGCTCCATTTTAAATGAAAGGTACATTTTATATATAAATAAATAAATATATATACACATAACAAAAGGTCTCAGTTTTCAAAAATTTTATAAACTTAATTTTAGAACATTTTAGTAAAATATGATTTTGTATCATAAGAGCATGGTAATGTTACAATCTCTATTACAGAAAATGGGGTAACATATATACTTTTTTCAGTTTTATCTGGGCAATTTGCTAAACCACTCTGAAATATGCTAAAAAAGAAAGATACACAATAAACTATAACATAGTCATCATCATTTTATGTTAATATTCACACATCAAATATTGAACATACCAAGTTATAGAGGACAAAGTTGTTTACATTTTTAATTATCCCTTTTCTTCATGAGAGTGCTAATTGTTAATTGTATATTCATTGGTGACTTTGTTGGGTTAAATAAAATCATCTAAGCAATACTCATGTTACTTCTATTTCCAATTTACTTGACTATAAATTATGTTGCATCTCCTATTATTCTGAATACTACTTCCTTTGGTCTTAGAATACCCCAAGTGACAATATAATATAATATAATTAATATAATATAATATAATATAATATAATATAATATAATATAATATAATATAATATAACAATACAATACAATATAATATAATATAATATAATATAATATAATATAATACAATGTGACACTAGATCAGAAATTATTTTCTTTTGTAGAATACCCCCATAGATGTGCCAATGAACAAAGTTACATTATTTTATGTTGATATATTTGGTTTATATCTTCACATGCATAATAATAGAGATGTGAACAGCTATATTCCACAATTAGGAGATGTACAGCACACTTGCAAAAAGCCATCTACAACATTGCCTATTATATACCAAACAATGGTGTGAGTTTTACTGTTATTAACTTGGAAGAGTGGACATCTACCTGGAAAAGAAATTGGGGATCAAAAATAATTTTCCAGAACATAACTATTGATTTGGTTATACAAAACAATCAAATTCTTAAAGTTGTTTCATGACAGAGAGAAAACAAAAACGGATTCTTTTACTGAAATCTTCTCTCTGTATTATTAAAAGTGTTACAATTAGCTAATAAGAGCTTGTTTATTCAATTAGTCTATTGAAAAGTTAGATAGTATTTGAACAAAACCATTTTATTGTAGAGGCTATAAAAAAATGTCCAGGGTTGAAATTAGGCTTAGTGCTGACTTTGTCTAATTTAGGTTTACATTGTTTTCCCATTTAAAAATTGATTAAGTAAAAACACAAGTGTGGTAAAATTCTGCCCTGTCTCTCCATCACAATTTTGGCCAGTTTGGCTTTGCTAAGAGATCACCCCTCATGGGACTCAAGGGGCCATATATGGGGCTTGAGATAAAAGAATCAGCAGCATGGAAGACAAGTATCTCAAAAGTACTACAAAATCTGACTCAAGTGTGATAGAATCCCATAAGACATAATAATCCATAATGAAAAATTAAAATAACACTTCTTTCTATAATTGTTTTGGGCACATAATTTATTCATTTGAGTTTAGTTAGACCAAAAAGTATAATACATGGGTTAGCTTTGGAAGAGAATAAAATTATTCTATATATCCCTAAGAGAGAAGTTCAGAAATCATTTCCTCCCCACCACAGATTAAATGTAATATCTATTAATTAACTCTTAACTATATAATATATTTAATATTTATTAATAAACTATTTTAAATATTAATATCTATTTAAAATATAATACAGTGGAAAGGATGGTATAAGCTAAATAAACCACAAGTAAGAATCAAGAGGATATGGAAATAAAAACAAGAAAACTCTAAACAAAAATTCAGGACTGAAAAACTTGGTAGGAAAATTGCAAACCTCACAGGAAAATCTTTTCATCAGAGAAACCATGGCTGAGGACGAAACAGTGAGCTGGAAGATGAGATGGATAATACTTCCACACAACAGAAGAGATTGAAAAAGACCCTAAAAACAAATGACCAGACAATGATAAATATCCTCAAAAAATGTGAACAGATAAAAATCGAAATCTTTGATAAATTCAACAGAACCAACATAAGAATCATTGGAGTCCCAGTGACTGTGGAAGAAAAACCTCAGAAAATATCAAAAGTCGGGTAATCATTGCAGAAAAACTTCCAGAGTGAAATACTGCATTCAAACAAATCCTGAATGCCTAAAAAGAGATCTAAAGAAAAGTACCCTAAGACACATTTAGTCACAATGATGAATCCCACCGATAGCTATAAAATACTGACAGCAGCAAGATCTAAAAGGGAAATTGCATTCAAAGGAGAATCTTTAAGATCTGTGGCAAGAAACCTTCAAGACCAGAAGGCAGTGGTGGGAATGAAATGAATGCTTTGCCTAGAACACTGCACTCAGCCAGACTCACATTTAGGTTTGAAGGTAACATACATAACCTCACAGATAAACAATGGCTCAGATATTTTAGACTCAAACTCATCCTTAAAAGACAACTGATTTGTTTACTTTAAGACAAGACAGACTTATAGACCCACAAAACTCCTACACAAAGATGATTCTAAGTCCCATGACAATGAACTCTCTCAATGTCAATGGACTATATGCACCAGTTAAGAAAGACAGAGTGGCAAAATGGATCAAAGAGCTGAATCAACATTCTGCTGTCTACAATAAATACATATATAGTTTAAACATAGACTCAAAATCAAGGTTGGAGGACAATCATTTAAGCAAACAGCATCCTTTAAAAGCTGGAGTGACCATAGTAATATCAGGTTATGCAAATTTTAGACCTAAAATGTTATAAGGAAGAAAGATGGACATTTTATAATAACCAAGGGGTATGCAAAATAGGAAGAAATCATACTTCTAGACATATACACACACAACGAGGTACCAGCAAAATATCTAAAATGATTGTTGACAAATTTGAAATAAGACATCAATAGCAACACAAGCATAGTGGGAGACCTTAATTCTGTGCTGTCACCCATTGATAGGTCAAACAGAGTGAAACCTAACAAGAATTTAGCTAAAAGGATAAATGGAAGAAAGTGGACTAGTTGTTATATATAGGGCTCTCTACCCCAGAAAACTGGATACACAGTCTTCTCCAATGTACATGGATCATTCTCCAGAATAGACCACATACTGGCCCATAAAACATATCCCCATAAAATCAATAAGATAGAAATTGTATAAAATATAATATATAAATATAATTCTATAAAATATCTTCTAGATCATAATGCACTGAAATTAGAAGTGAACTACAAATAGGCACAGAGGAAAGCCTGAAAATTAAACAGCTCAATACCAATGGCTCAAAGATGAAGTTAAAGAAGAAATAAAAAGATTCCTGGAGGGGCCCGGAGACATAGCACAGCGGTGCTTGCCTTGCAAGCAGCCGATCCAGAACCTAAGGTGGTTGGTTCGAATCCCGGTGTCCCATATGGTCCCCCGTGCCTGCCAGGAGTGATTTCTGAGAAGATAGCCAGGAATAACCCCTGAGTACTGCCGGGAGTGGCCCAAAACTCAAAAAAAAAAATGATTCCTGGAAAATTTTAAAATGAAAACACAGTTATCAGAATTTGTGGATCATAGCAAAAGCAATACTAAGAGGAAATTTCATAGCTTTACAAAAACACATCAGGAAGGAAGAAGGGGTCTACCATAAATAACTCAACGACACAGTATATAAAATTAGAAAGTAATTGACCAAAAGAACAAAAAGGCAAAAGGAAATACAAAGCTTAGAGCAGAAAACAATGAAGTGAAAGTCCAAAGAACAATCCAAAAAGATCAATGAAAACAAAACTTGGTTCTTTGAAAAATTTATCGAAAAGTTTGGGGGCCGGGCGGTGGCGCTGGAGATAAGGTGCCTGCGCTAACCTAGAACGGACCGCGGTTCGATCCCCCGGTTCCCCATATGGTCCCCCGTGCCTGCCAGGAGCGACTTCTGAGCGAATAACCAGGAGTAACCCCTGAGTGTCACCGGGTGTGGCCACCCCCAAAAAAAAAGCCAAAAAAAAAAAAAGAGAAAAGTTTATTTGAAAAATAAACAAGATAGATAAAGCATTAACAAAACTCACAAAGAAAGAGAGAAACTTAATAGACTGCATTGAAATAGAAAGGGGGTAATCCCTACAGATAATACAAAAACACAAAGGGTAATCAGAGGCTACATTGAGAATCCCTGCTACAAAATAAGAGAACCTAAAAGAAATGGATAAATAATTGGATTCTTATAACCCTCCAAGTTGAACCAGGATGATTTAGCATATCTAAATAGACCCAACACTATTGAGGAAATTAAAATGATAATTAAAAGTCTTCCTTAAAACAAATGTCCAACCACAGATGCATTTACTACTGAATTATTTTAAATTTTTCAAGAGGACCTACTATTAATTCTTTTCAGACTTTCCCAGAAAATTGAAGAAAGAGAAACACTACCAAACAGTTTTTATAAAGCTAACATCACTCTGATACCAAAATCAGACAGTGATGCTGCAAAAAATAATTAAATAAAAAGTAAACAAAAAATAACCTACAGACTAATATTTCTGATGAACACAGATGCAAAGATCCTCAACAAAATCCTAGCAAATAGGATACCACGCTTCATCTAGAAGGCCATACACCATGTATGTAGTTTTCATTACAGAGAACAAGGATGGTTTAACATATGCAAATTGGTCAACGTAATATACCATATCAACAACAAAAAAATTAAAAATGTGATCATGTCAATAGATGTAGAAAAGTCATTTAATAAGGCCCAACTTAGTTCAAGATAAGAACTCTCAACAATTTGGGAATAAAAAATATTCCTCAATATAGTCAATGCCATTTACCATAAGCTATTGGAAAATATTATTCTTAATGGAGATCAAGAAAAGTCATAACTTTAAAATCTGGTAAAGAAAAGGATGCCCTCTCTCTTCACTCCTATTTAACATAGTACTGGAATTACTTGTTATAGCAATTAGGCAATATAAATATATGGAAATCCAGATAGAAAAGGAAACAGTTAAGTTCTCAATGTTTGCAGATGACATGATACTATATTTAGAAAACTCTAAAAACTTTATCAAAAAGCTTCTAGAAACAAGAGATTCAAATAGCAAAGTGGCAGGCTACAAAATTAACAAGCACAAATCAATGACCTTCTTATACACCAATAATGATTGAGAAGAAATGGACATAAAAAAAAAAAACAATGCCATTCACATTAGTGCCACAGAAATCAAATACCTTGGAGTCAACTTAACTAAAGAGGTGAATGACCTATACAATGAACACTGTAAAGATTGCTTCAAGAAATAAAAGACACAAGAAAATGGAAACACATTCCCTGTTCATGGATTGGTAGAATTAACATAATTTAAATGGCAATACACCCCAAAGCATTATACAGAATTAAGTCAATTCTTCTGAAGACATTCTTAAAAGAAGTGGATCAAACACTCCTGCAATTCATTTGGAACAAGAAATGCACACAAATAGCTAAAGCAACCCTTAGGGAAAAGAAGAGGGGAGATATCACATTCCCCAACTTTAAATTGTACTATAAAGAAGTAGTCATTAAAACAGCATGATAATGAAATAAAGACAGACCTTCAGATAAATGGAATAGACTTGAGTATTCAGATAATATTACCCAGAGGTGCAATCAATAAATATTTGATAAAGGGGCAAATAACGCAAACTAGAGCAAGGAAATCCTCTTAAACAAGTGGAGTTGTGACAACTAGTCAGCCACGTTCAAAACAGCAAACTAGGACATCTGTCTAACATCATGCAGAAAATTAAAATCCAAATGGATGGGGCCGGGCGGTGGCGCTGGAGATAAAGTGCCTGTGCTAACCTAGGACGGACCGCGGTTCGATCCCCCGGTTCCCCATATGGTCCCCCGTGCCTGCCAGGAGCAACTTCTGAGCGAATAGCCAGGAGTAACCCCTGAGCGTCACCGGGTGTGGCCCAAAAACCAAAAAAAAAAAAAATCCAAATGGATTAAAGACCTTGATATCAGATTTGGAACCATAAGGTATAGAAAAAAAGATGTAGGTAAAACACTACATGACATTGAGACTAGTTGCATCTTCAAGGAAAAACACCACTCTCCAAAAAAGTGGAAGCAGAGATTTACAAATGGGACAAAATTAAGCTGAGAATCTTCTAAACCTCACAGGAAATAGTGACTAAGATACAAAGGGAATGTAAGATACTATACATCCAATATCCACCAGATAAGAGGCTAATATCTTAGATATATAAAATACTATCAGAATTTAACAAGAAACAAACATTTAACCCATCAAAAATTTTGGACAAAAAAATCAACAAATTCTCCCTAAAAAGAAGAAATACAAATGGCTAAAAGACACTTGAAAAAATGATCCACATCACTAATCATCAGGAAGATGCAAATTAAAATAACAATAAGGTAGCATCTCCTGTTACATAGATTGCCATACATACAGCGAACAAGAATAATTAGTGGTGTTGGGGATGTGGGGATAAATGAACTGTTATTCACTGATGGTGGAATGATGTCTAGTTCAGTCTTTCTGGAAAACAATGTAGATATTTCTAAAAAAAAAACAAAAAACCTGGATATTGAGCTCCTATATGATCCAGCAAAACCACTTCTAGAGGTATACCCTAGAAACACAAAAACACTATACAAAAATGATCCCTTCATGCCTATATTCATTGCAGCACTATTTACAATAGCCAGAATCTGGAAACAATCAGCTGCCCGACAATAAATGACTTAAGAATCTGAGGTTCATATACATATGGAATATTATGCAGATGTCAAGAAAAATGAAGTCATGAAATTTTCCTGTACATGGATGGACATGGAAACGATTATGTTGAGTGAAATAAGTCAAATGGAGAGCTATAGATATGGGATATTTTCACTCATCTGTGAGATTTAAAAAAAAATAAAATACAGTATGGTAATAGTGCTGAGACAATAGAGATGAGATCTGAAAGGACAAGCCCATGATATGAAGTTTATGACAAGATTGATGAGTGCAATTAGAGAAGTAACTACACCAACAACTATCATGACAATGGTATTGGTTGGGAGAAATAGAATGCCTATCTTGAAAATAGGCTGAGGGTGATGGTTGGTATTGATGGCAGGAAGGTTGCACTGGTGATTGGGAGTGTTTTCTTTTTTTTTTTATAACTGAAACCCAACCCAAACATGTTTGTAATATAGTGCATAAATAAAGATATCCTTTTAAAATACAATATACTTAATTGAAAAATATTTATTTTCTGGGGCCAGAGAGATAGCATGGAGGTAAGGCATTTGCCTTTCATGTAGAAGGACGGTGGTTCGAATCCCGGCATCCCATATGGTACCGCAAGCCTGCCAGGGGTGATTTCTGAGAGCGGAGCCAGGAGTAACCCCTGAGCGCTGCCGGGCATGACCCCCCCAAATTATTTTCTTCTATATAGTATTACTTTTATTCACTTTGATTCAATACATGTTTTAACTCCAGACATTACGTATTACTATGAAAACTTAATTCTTTTTCTTTCAATCATCATCTTAGTGAATTCTCAATTTCATGTTTTTGTCCACCATTCTTTCAATACGTAATAAAAGCATAAGTAGAGTTTTCTCCTGGAACTTGGCTAATTTGGGGGTAATTTTTTTTTTCTGATAGAGGTAAGGATGATTTGATATGTATGTGCAATAGCGTAAGTCCTACAGATCTTATCCAGGATCTGTAAGAACAGATAACCCTCTGAAGTTTACATAAACCTTTTTTGCCTATGTAATCTTGCTTTTACAAAAATGATAAAAAAACATTGGGCAATAATCAACTTTGACACTTTATTTTTGTTTAGGTTTTCACAGAATTTACTTTTAATTTTGCGGTCAAGGAACACTCTTGGAGACCATATATATTGACACTGATTGAATAGAAGTTTTCTGCATCTAAGGAATGCTTCTTAAACTCTATACTATCTCTTTGGTCCTAAATTTTTGTCACTTTTAAAAGATAATCTCAATCTTTTTACTATTTTATATACTTAGGTTCTGTCAGGTTTGCACACCTAATAAAGAAATGACAGATTACATATTCAGAGAAAGTGAACCAAGTTAAAAACTTAGCAAAATCTTTAATATATCATACTATTTATTAAAACATATACTTATCTAAGACATAGCACTAATTATAATGAATATTTACTCGAATATGTAACACTTATTCTCAAGGGACTTTAACTCTACGAGACATCATTATAAATACTTCTGTGCTTAAAGAAGTAGTGAGCATTCTTTTCCTACTTTATAAGGACAAATCTGGTATTTCCCAATCAGTGGTATGACAATACATAACATTTAATTATTTCATGATTTATGTTACTGTTTTCTTAGATTCACAATTTTCTGCAAATATGATTATACAATTTTCAGTATTATATACAAAAGGACGGAATTTACTGCCTTATTTTCTATCTGAATTTGTCGCTGCATTATTACTAATATAATCTATATTAAGTAAGTATGCTTGCTTTTATAAATTATAATAATTTAAGTGAATGATATATCATTAGCAATAGTCTGCCTTTCATATGTAATTATATAAATAGATGCTGAAAGAAATTCTCATGGTTCCTGTTTCATTTTCAACTTAAGAAATCAGTAATATTAGGTCTATTTACAATATCTAGATTTGATTTAAGCATTTGTGATGAATTTTAATCAAGCCATTTCTTCTTTTTCATTTTATAAAATTAACAGGTTAGCAGAACCAACATCTACTCGTGTGATTCATAATAAATGACTTAAAATGGTTTTAATTCCTCATTAAGATAACCATCATTGGAGCCTGGGAGATAGCATGGAGGTAAGGCGTTTGCCTTTCATGCAAAAGGTCATCGGTTCGAATCCCGATGCCCCATATGGTCCTCTGTGCCTGCCAGGAGCAATTTCTGAGCATGGAGCCAGGAGTAACCCCTGAGTACCGCTGGGTGTGACTCAAAAACCAACACCCCCCCAAAAAAAAAGATCACCGTCATTACAACTTAAGTTAGAAAACTTGGAAAATATAAAGTTACGTTTAAAACTTAAAATGTATAAGAATTTTACTCTTTTACTATTATCCATATTTTTGAGACTATTTATATTTATTCTATCTATATATTTATTATATCTGTATAACTGGAAGTATGGGCACCACTACACATCATACTACCTTTCACAGTACTACTGCTGTGTGTAACTCTTAATTCTGTACTCAATGACTTCAATACACTTAATGACCTCCAGTTGGTTTTTTAACTTTGATTTGTTCATTTATATCTTTCCTAGTGAGAATTTCCATGACCTATGTCTCTACTAAATTGAAAATTTACATTTTGTGGATCCAAACTTTAATCTTTCCAAAAACTACATCTTTTGTAGACTGATTCTCAAACCATTTCTTTGTTTTACTCTATATAGACCAAGTCCTCACCTATTCATAAAGCTGCAAAGGAGATATCCTATTTTCTGGTATAAATTTTTATTTATTCATTGTCTAGGGATTTAGTATTAAGAATATTGAAGATCATTGCACTCATGGAGACAATAATCATGGCTGCATGGTAGAAACAATGGTAACAAGAAAAATAATGAATGGGATAAATGTTATACAGAGATTTAATGAGATATTTCTGAGAAAAAA
>PVKC010047252.1:0-11093 GCA_004027635.1 Crocidura indochinensis | reverse complement strand
TTCTTTCTTTCTTTCTTTCTTTCTTTCTTTCTTTCTTTCTTTCTTTCTTTCTTTCTTTCTTTCTTTCTTTCTTTCTTTCTTTCTTCCTTCCTTCCTTCCTTCCTTCCTTCCTTCCTTTCTTTCTTTCTTTCTTTCTTTCTTTCTTTCTTTCTTTCTTTCTTTCTTTCTTTCTTTCTTTCTTTCTTTCTTTCTTTCTTTCCTTGTCTTTCTTTTTATTTTTTCATTGGTAGAGATAAAGAACAGAACTAAATATCCAAGCCAACATCAACAACAATAGAATCAAAAGACCCAAAATATAACAATTTAAACGTTAAATGGGCCTGTTATACTGGCAGACCAGGAGGTCTAAAATGCACTCTGGGAACATTCATGGAGGAGGTTTGACACTGGTGGTAGGATCAGCCCCAATTTATTATATGTCTGAAATCCAACTATGAAGGACTATGTAAATCAAACTAGTTTTAATAAAATACAATTTTAAACGCACCAACTACTTTTTCTAAGGATGGAAAGCAAGAGAGAGAGGGAATATGACCAGTTTGGAAGACTCTGCTAGAACTTTATTGTCTGGCACATTTGTCATTAAACACTTGCAGCACAACTAATTTAAACAAAAATATACTACAAAATATAAGGCATAATCTGAATTTTAAAGGTATGTTGAAATGATGTTTTGGATCTTGTTTTTGATACATCGGTCTAAATTTATTAATATAAATTTGCTTTATTTTTATATGGCTACTAGATTTAAAATGTAAATGTGGTTTGCATTAAATTTTTACTGGCTAGCTGTGCTACAAATGCTATCTTCCAGTATGAATTTTATAAAAGGCTATAAAAACAAATATTGGTCAAAAGAGATAGTAGAGTTGTTTCTTGTTTTTTATCTGGCCGACCTGAGTTTGATCCTCTGTACCCTATATGGTCCATGAGCACAGAGCCAAGAATGTTCCCTGAAAACAGCTGGTTGTGATCCAAAAAACAAAACAATAAAATATATGAAACAAAATACTGTGTTTTGAGTCAAGAACTAAAAATCAGGGGCAAGGAAACCGGTACTGTTATTAAACTGAACATGTAAATAAAAATAAGAAAAATATTTTTAGAACTAAGGTTACCTTTTATTTAAGCTGATAAGTCAGCATATTTATTCTCTTTGTTGGCACCAACTCATGTTTAGTTGACTTACTGCTGAAGCAGCTTATACATACAATAATATTTTTTTCCTGATTATTCTACTAACCTCTCTTCTCCATGCTTCATTTCTTTGCATGCCAGCTGGTCCAACTCTTGCTATTTTAGAATCTCACTTACAGGACATTTTTATAAAACTCCACTCACATTAAAAATAATCTTATAACGATTTGTAATCCAGCATGAATCCCTGAGAGTATTCTTACTCTCTCTTCATCCCAAAGGTTTCCTTATTTGCAGATCCCATATTCTCCAAGATGAAATCAGAGCCTCAGAAGCAAGCTAGTTGGTGGTAGGAGAGAAGAACTTAATCCATTTCCTCACCTTCTCCATTGTATAATAATAGAAAGAATCTACAAATAGACTTGATGATAGTAGCAACATCCTAGAGTTATTGTAAATATTAATAAATTCATCCAGGTACAACCCCTTAAAATGTTCTTCATGATGAACTTCAATCACTGGCATTTTACAGTGGTTTGATGAAAAGGGACCAAATAGCATGAGGCTATTCCTACTCCAGTGTATTTATGAACCTTTGTCAATGCTATTATCCCATTTCTGCAGCACTCACATGCATATACTTGAGTGTGGCGCTGCTGGGCCATCAGAATGACCAAAGACAGAGTAGGCAGCACACCTGAGGAATGGCAGTATGGGGAAAGCTATTCCTACAACATTATTATTAAAGCTTGATGAACAACTCTGATCATTGCACAGTTTAAAATTATGGGATTCAGGGCCAAAGCTAAGGGATTTGTTTCAAATCAGTAAATCCCCATAAAAGGAAGTCTCTAAAGCAGTTGCCAGAAGAGCACACCCAGAAGGCACATGCAACAGGCTTTTGTTTGAAAAGCCTTGGGAGAGTTGCTCTGTTCAGCTTTCAGCACTGGGCTGAGCAGTTGCAGCATAGAACAAAAGCAAGAGGCAGGCTGTAGACTAAGGAATAGCTAACCACTTCCCACTTTGGTCAATAATGGGAGATGGATACAGATACCCGCTGAATAACCTTGCTTAGCAACTTTTATGCAAAGATTTGACAAATGACTCCAATGAAAGGTACAAGAGAATGATTAAAACCAGCCCTTGCAAAAACAGAGATAACACTCTTGGGACTGTGTCTTCTCCAGTTTCCTTCATCCTAACACCCAGCCCTGCGTGGATTTTTCTAGAGTTTTCCAGAGCTATGTTTCACTGATTCATGTCCTCTCTTGCCATGCCACAAATGTGAGTTTATACTTGGAGATCAATTTTTCCAGTTGACTCTGTATGGCTCGACTTGGCATACAAGTATCCATTAATTCAACATGCCAAATGATCATCAACTTGCTTTGCAGGCAAGATTTTTAGCATATATAAACAATAAATACTTTCTAGAAAGTCTTTTATTCAATGCCTTTTCTGTTAAAGAAAATCGCACAAGAAAATTTTAAAGCAGTTTATATGGTCTCACTTCAAAGAAAATTTGCCAAATCAGTTTTTCCAGGAAAGGGTAGTCTCTGGAAAAAAACAGTCTTTTGAGCTTGGTGAATACTCAGCTATGCTCGTGGCTTATACCTGGCACTGCATTCGGGGATCATTTCTGATAATTCTCAGTGCACCACCACAAGAGGTACCAGGGACTGGATTCTGTCTAACTATGTAAGACAAGGGCTTTGTCCACTGTACTATTTCACTGGCCCTAAAAACTAGTGATTTTTATTAGGGGATGTTCAGAGAAAATACAGAGTTTTCTTATATCACTTTCTTTGCAGTTTAGTGCATAGAAAGTTGGTTCTTCATCTCATGTTTATGCCTTTTCGACAGAATATTTCAAAGACATTATGATTTAACTTGTGACTGCTTACAGGAATAAAATCCCTCAGAGACAGGTCCCCAGATCTTCAGACATGTTACAAAATTTCTTATAGCAATTGACTGGGCCAAACCAGAACAAATGAACAAATGTAGATGTGGATTATGGCAAGAAAATGAATTATACTCAGAAATGTCAATAGAGAGCTTAGTCTTTATCGCTCCTTCAATACTCAGAGCTATTGAGAAATGCCTTACCATACCTGCTGGTGAGGATGATTCTAATTCCTGCCACCAGACTTACTGTCAGGAAAATAATTCTCTGACTTCCGGTTTTTAATCATGTCCTAATGAACTTCCTGGAACAAAACAAAACAAAATAAAAACAAGGAAATATGATATCTGTAATCACCTTGACATAATGTTCTCGGGAATCCTGACCTAAAATAACAAATTATTTGATTCAAAATAATGAAGGACTTCTCAAAAATAAATAGTCCCTCCACCCTAGTTTCCCCTGTATAGAAGGAAATAGTCACTTTTTAAAACATTTTTATCTAGTAAGTGGGTTTTTGAACCCTATTACTGAACATGTATATTTTATTGCACACCATGTTAATGATATGACAATATTATTATTAGTAATAATAATATGAACTATCTCTGCATCATCATTGGTAAATGATACTGAGATAAACCATAGTCACTTTTAGCATGCAAATTATTCATCATGATCCTTAAAAATAAACAACAAAGTGACTACTAGTATGTATTCCTACTCCTAGTCATTTACATATTCCAAAGGATGTAATAAATGCAATGAAATTATTATTAATTTACAGGTACTTAATAAACTTAGATTAGGAGATGAAAAGGAATAACTGAGCACTTTTCAGGATGGCATGAATAAAATGATGGAATGATGAAGATACCGAGGATCAAAATTATGGAATTTTTGTCGGATCCTATGACTGCTACAAAATAGAAGCACTTGAGCAACTAGAATGGGAAATGATATAAAGGTAGTATTTCTGAACCTTACAAGGCAGGCCAAACTCATTTAAAATGACAGCTGTCATTAATACAAACGTTTATTGCATTGTTTTGGGGGGGGACAATATTAAGTGTTGGAGGGACAGAATGACTTCGAATACTGAACACTGACAATATGTGGACCCTGACCTTACTATCTGCACAAGGTACAGTCATGACATGCATCCAAATGAGGGTCAAAATGGTGACCCAAAGAAATTCAAAGAAGAAATGGCCCAAGGTAAAAGAATGAGCTTCATGTTACCTGTCGAGTTTATGACCTCTCCCTTTTCTTTTTCCCTCTTTTTTTAAACTGTCCTTCAAGAAGTCTAAAAAGCAATTTTCATGCTATGGCTCTAAATATCAGTTTATCCCTCTGACAGGGTTCTGAGCATGCCCAGTAGGAATGATTTAACACTGTGCTGATGACTTGCAACAGAAGAACGTCATGTGAAAAGGTAGTCTGCCACAGCTAATGGGCTCTTGTTTCAAAGGGATGCTGTGTGTACATTACCAGTGTATGGAGAAGGTGCAGAAAGGCCCAGGCAGCCATTAGGAATGGAGTGTTGTTGATGATGAAAAGGCACTTTGCCGGTGAGGGAATGGTGGGAGAGAGAAGGCTTATCTGTCTTTTTGATTAGAAATGCATGCTTCCTTTCATCATCTGAGCTGAAAAATTGGCTTCTGCTCTTGGTTTATGAAACCATTTTTCTTTTTCCTTTCTTCCCAGGTTTGCAAACTGCTTAATAAATTAGTTACTGTGAGGTACATGGGTGCCACAATAACCTTAGAGGCTTTTCCCAAATGCATCCTTAATATTTTATAAGTATTTAAATAGATTTATTCAATTTGGGTTGGCTGATTTATTAAAATTGACATTCTAGTATAAGAAAGGGTGTTCTATGCAGATTTAAACAGAGCAAAACAAATTTAAAAGGTATTCCCAATTCCTATAAAGATTTTTCCAGGAGTCAGAGACAAGCATTAGATATAGTAACAGATGAAATTGGGGTAAATAAACTTGAAGATGCACAGGTAAGATACCTGAAATGGGAGCATCAAGTTTATAGTTGGAAATTTTCTTAATTTTTCTTTTATTCATTCATCCAAAAAGCATTATGGGGAGTGCTGTAAATTGTGTTGGCTACTGAAATCTGTGATTCTCTGAGGTCCAGCTTTAAAACAAAACAAAAACAAAACAAAACAAAAAAAATGCATGTGTTTAGTTTTCAACTCAAGGGAGAATGACAAACATCAGGTTTAATGTGAATTATCATTTTGAATTGAAATAGAAAACTGAGTTCCTATCTGACAAGAAGAATTGAGATTTTGGACCTTAATCGATAGTTCTTATTTTCAGGAAAATTGCCCAATTATTTCTTAAGAGTTTTTGGAAAATGACTCACATGTCTGCAGGTCTACATATCCTATCTCACCCATCATGCCTCAAGCAATCATTAATTCCTATGCATTTTGAGACCTTAGTGTTTTGCAAACACCATACTGAACCCCAAGTCATTGAGAAAAAATTATTCCAGATTCCTATAGCTTTAGATACTCAAATAGTATCCCATACCACATGTCCAATAATTTATGAAAAGATAAATTCTATTGCACTGGCTAAAAAATAAACTTGAAGATGCATATTAAGTTACCAAAGCTTCAAAGAACATAGTCAAAATTAAAGAGGACATGAATCATCTTTTAAAAATATTTTTGCTTATTTATCATGTTTTTACATGCATGATATTTGTCAAGCTTTAAGTCTAACTAGACATTCGATCCTAAAAAGGATGAAATATGTTAGAAAGTACGCAATGATCAATCTCAAGCAACATAATAGATAATACTCTAGTGATACTTTAGAGAGTGCATGCATTATTAAGGTAATTATCCATATCCAAAATTATTCTTTAGAAATATGCTTCAATAATGCATTAGAGTCTAAATGATCCAAAAGCAGCTGCTCCATAGTCTGTCTTCCCAAGACCTTTCCTACTACTATCAGTTTGACAAAGAGAGCTGAAAATTCTACCATTTGTGCTAGAATCAAATGCAAATGGAATAATTGTCCCTTCTCTAATCAAAACACATTTGTGGATTGAAATACCACATGGGGCAATTTTCAGTTAATCATGGATGTTAATAAATATGACTCTAAGCTCATAAACAAACATTACTTTGGCTAATAAAATATAGGAAATTATTGTTAAGCTTGATCAGACATGTAACAAAAACTGAACTTTGCAGAAAGTCAGCAAATTAGCCATCTGAAAATAAAGATGAATATCAACAGTAATGAAAGATTAGATTTAGCTAAAATTCTTAGACAAATCATGCATTAACACTAGGAAATATTTAAAGCTAGCTTTGTCTAAATGGAAAATATTAAGTATTATCAGAGCATTAGTTTCTTTAAAGAGAAAAAAACCAGATGCTTAGTGATTAGAGACTTAAAAACTAGAAAATCAGGTTTGCCAAAATTAAAACTACCCAGAGTCTGAATTACATCAAAGTCTCTAACAACAAATGATGCTTTCAAAAGAAAGTGAAATATTTAGCACTCATTCTATTTCCATCAATGAGCTAATAAACCTATTTGCAAGCTGCTTCTTTACCTTTCCCTGAAATTGAAATATGTAATTAGTTTGGCAAAAAAACACATAAATGTCTATAAAAGTATTCCACTCATCTAAGACCAGGGTTAAATCCAGACCTGTTGAGGCACCAATCAAGGAAAAGCTTATGATACCACTCCACCTCCTGCCATGCTCTAAAAACTCTCAGGCTTAAACCATGAAACTGATAAGTACATTAAAACCAACATATCTTCTTTCTACATTGTCTCATTTCAGATTTCTAATTTTCTTCAAATCTGGACTCTACTTACTTGCTAGGGTAGGGAAGGTTAGCAAAGTTTTTAGGTACACTAAGATCAAGAGACTGTAGTTCTATACAGTTCTATAAAGCAGATCACAATAAAGATAAAATATGTGAATTATGGGCATCTATGTTTTAAAAATAATATTTTTCACTATAGCTGTTTATGTCTAGGCTAATCTTCAGATCAATAGCCACAAATCTACACAGTCAATCTGATATCAAAATCTAAGCAATTATTAAGAGCAAGCTTTTCATCTGAAAGTCCATACAATACAAAGGCAAAAATCAGTATTTCCATTGTATTATTTATTTAGGTACCTTTTATGTTCTTCACTTTTAGTGGAAAAATAGAGTTACTAGGAGGAGAGGAAACTCCATTCAAGGAAAATGTATGGATGAGAGGAATAGAATTGTATTTATTTACCAAATCCTATGTTTTTATAAGGATTTGTATTGTTGCCTAGCATACGAAATTCATACCAGTATTCTATAAGCTTCATGCTATCTGTAACTATTATCAGTGAGAAAACATGTGTGGAGAAGAAAAGAAATATATGGATGAAGGGTATATTTAATATCTGAACCTAACAGAATTCAATACTGCAGTCAAAGACTACTGAAACCATAATTATTTCATTATACACTGTTAGCATTAATAACTGATTTGTTTAAAATATTATGCCAGGGATAGAAAGATAGTGCAGTGGGTAGGAGCTTGCCTTGATGTAGCTGACCAGACTTTGACCCTGGTCTCCATTTGGTTCTCTGAACATGGCCAGGAGTGAGTTCTAAGCACATTGCCAGAAGTATGCCCTGAGCATGGCTAGGTAAGACCAAAATTCAAACAAAAATATCCTGCAGAAGCCAAAATTGTAACATTTTTTCCATTCTAAATGTATAAGAGAAAATAGTTTCTCCTGATAAAAACATAAATTCTATTTTTAATTATCTGTGCACTATTTATTGCCTCACCGTCTCCAATATCAAAAAAATTGAAAAATAAATATTTATTGTGCTGCAGGTAGGTTCTTGTCTGAATTCACTTGCTTTTCCATACTAAAAACCAGACTAAATATTTCTGAATCTTCACATTTTAAATTTTTACTAATCATGAATAAACCATACTTGAAATATTTTAACCAAATCTCACATTACTCATATTCCTAACAGCCTACTGATATAATTGCATCTCCACAAAATCATGGATTACTTATTTTGGGACCCATCCCCATCTTGGATTTTTCTGATACAGTCAATATCTGAATAAAGGACTAGATTTTCTGAAAATCATTGTTAAAAGACCATCATAAAGAAAATCAAAGCATTGTATATTATAGGAAGCTATAAAGTAAAATAGGTCAAAGATGAGTCATATAATTGGCTGGAGGAACAAAAACCCTCCAGTTAGTTTATACAACTTCAGCTTCCCTGAGTGTACAGACTCCATATAAGGAATAGTAACTTTTCAAGCAAGCAGGCCTGTACATATTTTTTGGTCTTATAATTCTCACAGTTCTAGACATTCCAAGGTAGAGGGTCATTCAAACAAAGTTGCAATTTCTTGTGTATATTTATTTCCAAAGTATCTTATGCATAGTTTCCCAATGATATCATAGATGGAGTCTAAGGGAATGCCGGTTGGGTTATTTTTCAAGCATGCCTAGAAGAAGCAGACAAGAGAACTGCCTCCATCTCTCAAAGGAAAGGATTTGACATGAACTGGACAGTAGAAATATTTACCAATCTATGCAGTTCACTTCAACTGCATCATCTATATCAGAGACAATTATGAAGAGAAAAGAAATAATGGATGCTTACAATATGTAAAGAATAATTGTTCTAGGCTCGCATCACACAGAAACAACTTGGTCAAACAATGAATATATCTAGTTTTAGCAAAGCTAAGCATGGGAAAAATATAATAAAAGCTTTCCGTGACCAACTGAGAGTACACTTCCATTGCCATGGTGCTTTTATGCCTTCATCTATACAAGAATTTGAGTGGCTAAGATAATGATACTTTCTGTTTGGATCTGATGATACTAAAAGATAATAACTGAAAGTTATTGACAGTAAGGTAGTAAGGATAGTTTAGTAAAAGTGTTTCTTCATTATGTGTATATATAATTCATAAATATCATCCCAAATAACAAAAAGAGATCATTCTCTACTAATCATTATTAAAGAGTCATTAATTCAGCCATTATTGAACACAATTTTCTATAAGTAATGAGGGTGCATTGGAGATCCATGTCCTCCTAAAATGATGTATTCTTCATCAAAGATTCTTGATAATAAAACTATATGCTAAGAAAATTCTCTGGTAGGGACTAGAGTGGTAGCACAGCTGTAGGGCATTTTCCTTGTATGAGGCTGACCCAGGACAGACATGGGTTTGATTCCCTGTATTCCATATGGTCCCCGAGTCAGAGTGATTTCTGGGCACAGAGCCAGGAATAAACCCTGAGCACTGCTGGGTATGCCCCCCGCCCTCCAAAAAAGAAAATTCTATGGTAATTTTAAAATATGTTAAGTGCTAGTAAAAAGAAAAAGTTTACCAAGCTACGGGAATCAGGAGTTTGGGAGTTGAAGTTAAGGCCTGGCAAGGGTTGGCAAATGAGAAAATACTTCTAGAAGGTAGAGAAAGAACTAGGCAAGTATACGGGGAAGAGCACATGTAGGGATAAAGGAATATTAAGTAATTATAAGAAAATAACATGACTTTTAGCTTGAAATGGCATGAGAAATCATTGTAGTAATTTATACTTAGGAGAGTCGTAACCTTACTATGTTTCCAAAATGATTAAAATCCATTAAATTTTTGGAAACTATATTGAAATCCACAATTTTCACCTAACAAGTAACATGTATGTTTATATAATCAAAATCTCCATCATTATCATCATAAGACACCACATATAGGTTTTCTAGTTGATAGAGTAGTATTACTTTATCATATTCCTCCATTAATATTAAAATCTAATTAAGTATTTTGCAGAATTTAATTCTACGACACTAATTAAATGTCCATTATGTTGTAGAACTGTTATAGGTACAACTGGAGTAGAATACTGAGGGAACTGTATAAACAAATGTCCAATTTTTTTTCATTTAATTTTATTCAACATTATCCTTCTCTGCCAAGAAAAGATAGAATATGTTATTTTGTTCTCAAAATCTTGACCAAAATTAAATTAGAAAACATGTAAAACACCTTGAAAAATTTTGAATTCACATATTATTATCATTTATTCACAAGCGATACATATCTCAGCTTATTTGATAAAAAGATGTTATTATTTTTAAATAAATCTAAATGAAGCCAAATATGTAATTACTTTACTACTGAACAAGTTAAATTCTACCTGTGTGTTCTCATAAGGACTGGTAACCTTCATAAACAAATTTGAAATGTGTTTGGAGGAATTGGAGAAAAAGCACAGTATGTAGGGTGTTTGCCTCACATGTGGTTGACTGAGGTTCAAGCACTGGTACACCAGGTCATCCCCACATCCAATATGAATCATCCTTGAATGCAGTGATATTAGTTCTGCACACCACTGTGTAAAACCAAAACCAAAAATGTGTTTGGAGAGTTTGTTCAATCAGGAAACTAAGTAAAAGTGTTTTGAAAGTGAACATTATGAAATGAATTCTCAACAAGAATTTCCAGCATACCTCTGTACATGTAAATATCACATAATTAATACATGCATATACTCAATAAAGAAAATATATGCAATGGCTACAAATATAACAATTTTTTTTTGGTTTGGGCCACATCTAACAGGGGTTACTCCTGACTCTGCTTAGAAAGCAGGGGACTTATGGGATGCAGGGAATCTAACCCTGGATCAACCCAGGTCAGCTGCTTGCAAGGCAAATGCTCTACCGCTGTGCTATTGCTTGAGCCCCAATATCAACTTTTTATTATACTTCTGGGAACCTATTTTTATTGATGTAAAATGGCAAAGAATATAAGCTATGTTTGGAAAACTCAGATTTAGCTTTTATTTTTTGTTGTGACTTTGATTAAATTAAAAAAATACCTACAGGGGCCCGGGAGATAGCATGGAGGTAAGGCCTTTGCCTTTCATGCAAAAGGTCATCGGTTCAAATCCCGGTGCCCCATATGGTCCCCCGTGTCTGCCAGGAGCAATTTCTGAGCATGGAGCCAGGAGTAACCCCTG
>PVKC010047251.1:0-11097 GCA_004027635.1 Crocidura indochinensis | reverse complement strand
GTCAGGTTCTTTTTTTTCTAATAATACTTTATTTAAACACCTTGATTGCAAACGTGATTGTGATTAGGTTTCAGTCATGTAAAGAACACTCCTCTTCACTAGTGCAGCATTTCCACCACCAATGTCCCAAATCTCCCTCCACCCCACCCCAACCCCACTGTACTCTAGACAGGCTTTCCAGTTCTCTCATTCATTCACATGGTTATGGTAGTTCTCAGTGTAGTTATTTCTCTTTGTGGTGAGCTTCATGAAGTGAGCTGGAAGTTCTGACCCTCCTCTCTTTGTCTCTGAATTATTGCAAAGAGGGTCCGGTTTTTGTCTTGCAGGCAGCTGTATTAAGTTTGGTCTCATATGTTCCCCAAGTCCTGCCAGGAGTGATCCTTGTGTACAGAGTCAGGAGTAAGTTCTCAGCACTGCTGAGTATGTTTCATAAACAACAACAACAACAACAACAAAATAAGAATTGTAGATACCATACAAGAACTAAAAATGAGAATCTATGGGGGAGTGACTCAGAAATGTGTATATTAATGGACTTAATTTTGAGAACCGTTGCAACGAAGCATTAACAGGGTGACTTCAAAGCTATATCTATTATTATAGTAATATATATGTATATAGATAGATCAAACAGATTCAAATTCAAAATAGGAAAAGTAACGAGATTCATGCCACAGATCTTTTACATCTGCTCTAGATAGAAACTTGTCTCAGATTTGATGCTTTAAAATGAAATACACAGAATGTTTAAAGATATAAAAACTTGTTCTATCATAAAAAATGACATGATAAAAATTTAGGAATCTGAGTTTACAATGAATCGAATCAATTCTGAATGGTTCTTACAACTTCTCATTCTACAAATAAGGTAAAGCTAGTCAACATTTTGTAGGTTCTTCTTTTTCACAGATGAACAATTCATGCACAAGAAATATTCACTACGCAGGTATCCAGATATACATACATATTTATATACATATATGAAAAGATGGAAGTCATATATGGTAATCTGTGATTATGCAAATTGTTTTTACTTGCATATATGAGAAACCATGAATGCCCAGCCTCAACACAGCGCATGGCACATAGTTTAATAAATTAACTCTATAAAAAATGACAATCATAATAAAGATTATAAATTTTGAATTGTTTTCATTTATTTTTTATTATTGCCTCATATTTTCTAAATACTTCAAGTAAAACAAAACAAAGTTATCTCAAGAATTCATTAAAACTGCATGGAGAAACCATGTGATACAGCTTAGTGAGAAAGTGACACTGTATTCTATAGATTTCAACTCTGCAAATCAATCCTTGTTCTCCCCCTTCTTCCCTGCAAAAACTACTTAAAATAGAATAAAACACTGATAAAATTTAATGTACAATCCGAGTATTAGTCTGAACCACCATCAGGATGATAAAGGAGCTTTATTCTACAATTACATTACATATTTATAAAGAAAAATTTTGAAAGTGGTTTCTTTTACATTGATGGATGTCTGAATATTAACCATAAAAATAATAAAAAATTAAGCATCTTTGTTCTCTGTTGCTAAGAATGCACATATGATTTACAGTATTTTCATTTAGGGAGCACATTTATCATAACTCACTTCAAAACGGCACACAAATCAAACAAAACCCCTGTGGGTGGTAAAATAACTTCTGCTGCACTTTGGAAAGAGCCACTGTGTGAATATTTTGCACCTGTGGTTTCTACTAGATCATAGCAGTATCTGAAGACATCTGAGTTTGACACAACTGAGAGGATTCTACTTGTATCTAGTGAGTAGGGACTCATGATACTGCTTGACAATGCACAAGACAGCTTTCACAGAAAAGAAAGATTTTTTTCTTGATCCAAAATGCTAAAAATAGGCAGCCTGTTTTATGCTGGTTTAGTTATTTGGACTGTATTTATCCCTACAAATAATTTGACTTTCTTGACATATTTCCCCTCTTTATTTTGTTTCGAAAAAACCTGAATTATCAGATTACTCTTCTCTCATAGAGTTTTCTTTATATTTAAAGTTTGCTGTATCAGATTGTAGCCTCATAAAGTTTGCATGCTATTTTAGTGATTCCTATATGCAATGCATATACCTGTCTAATATGCACTAGAAAGTACCAATGGCATAAAATATACAGAAATGAGTGAACAGAGATAATATACTGAGGGGAAACACAAAATGCCCTAAACTACAGAAGGGAATGAAATAGTAATGGTAGCAATGAGATCAACTCTAAATTTTGACTCAAGGACCAAATTCCAGTTAGCCATTTTCTTTGTTCTATCCATTAACCAAATACTACGTCTCATTTCTTTCTAGTATCAAAGCTATTTTTCGTTCTAAAATGCCCTTGCTTCAAATCCACATTTTTATGCCATTCAGTCACTGATGAAATATTACTTCCTCACAGAGAATATTTCTGATCATTTTGGTTATTGTCTCTTCTCTGTCCCAGTGTCTTTAATTTATATTCTTGTTTACCTGCTCATTGTTTGACTCTGAACAATGAGTTTAATTATTTCCTGTGGTGGGGATGGTGTAGAGAAGTCTCATAATCCTTTAGATTCTTGGTTTCTCTGATATCTGAGAACCTGAGGATATCACTTGAACCCTAATTCATCCTTTTCTCTTTTTAAGTTATACTGGGCATGTTTGACTCTTTTCAACAAAATGTGCTTTATTTGAGCCATCAGATGTCTCTTTCAACTTAAAACTCTCATAGCTTGCCTCAAAGATAATGATTTCATTCCTCAGCAGAAATTTTTAAACATAGTTTCTTAAGACTATAGCCTATAAATTTCTTATTAATACAACAACTTAGTATACTTTAATTAATTTAGGCTTTTTATTCTGCCTATCTGCCTTTTATTCTACCTATTTGCTCTGTGACGATAGTCTCTTGACTTTCAATTTGTTATAACTTGTTTATTCTGTGATCATATTTCTTAATCATATATGTTCAACTAATAGTGTTTGGTCAATTTATTCTTCTGACAGATCAAAAATTATTTTTTGAAAATAAAAATTAGTAACATTCATTCATTTTAAGTACAAGTTAATCTTACATTTTAAGAATTAACTTTAATACACTCAGTTCTTCTTCAAATTACATCTGCACTAAATATTAATTTTAATAATAAATATGCAAGCAAGATATCCTTTACTAAAAATTACTTTTAAAGAAAATATAGGAGAGAAAGAAAACAGTTACTAGAAATAATCTCATTAAATTGAAGCAAAACTGAAATTTCTTTTTTTTGTTATTTTATTTTATAAATATCTTAATTTAAACACCTTGATTACAAATACGATTGTATTTGGGTTTGTCCTGTAAAGAACACCCCCTTCATCAGTGCAACATTCCCATCACCAATGTCCCAGATCTTCCTCCTCCCCTCCCTACCCCAATCCCGCCTGTACTTTAGACAGGCTTTCTACTTCCCTCATTCATTCACTTTGTTATGATAGTTCTCAATGTAGTTATTTCTCTAACTGCACTCATCACTCTTTAGTGAAATTTATGTCATGAGCCTGGACCTTCGAGCTATCTTCTCTTTTGTCTCTGAGAATTATTGCAAAAATATAACTGAAATTTCTAAGGCTGGTGTCACACATAGCAACACACACCTCTACCCAAACAAACCTACACAATCATAGGTGAAAAATATGCATAGTTACATGTACTTCCTAATTACATATATCCAAAATACAAATAGTTCCAAAATTATCTTTATTAATTTTTGAGTTTCTGATAATATTTTAAAAATATTTAACTATATGAAAATCCAAAACTATTTCTGGTGAAAATACCATTTTGTAGTAGTACAAACTCCTGAAATTAGACAAAGCATACATATTTATGTGTTCTGGAAGAATTAATTTTGTGAAGTAACTTACATTGATTGTTCAGCAACACTAAAATATGCTGATAAAAATAAACTACTTTTCTTAAATGTATTAGACTCACATAAGGTTTAACGTTGCTATCAATTTGTCACTTTTATCTGCATGCTAGAAATAAAAGTATCAGAAAAGATTAGGAAAATTTTGTCTTCCTAATCTTTAAATTAATAATGCTATTACCATACCATTTATCTTGAAAACCATGTTCCTAAACACCATATATTAAAACTTATCTATCATAGTATGTGTTTACAAAATTCATAGGTTAAAATTTGAATGTGACTCTCTTTTGAAGCCATTGTGAATGTTAAATAAACGCCATTTCAAAGCCAGTCAACTCCCTGGGTTCAAAAGAGTTATACTAATTTCTTCTTTCTTTAGCCCAAATATTCCTGCATTTTTCTTTGAGGAATGGCTGGAAAACTGATCAGAGTAAGTCACTGTACACTGCTGTATAGGGAGATGATAAAAGACTTGGTTTGGCATTCCCATATGCCCAACAGTCAAGTACTCACCTGTCATTGATTATTTGTGCCTTTATAATATGACAGATTTTGTCTTACATATTTTATAAGTTTTAGCTTCCTTTGTTCTCATAATTACTCATATTATTCATAACCTTTTCATGATCAAGAGCATGGAGCAAAGATTCACACATTTTAGCTCGTCTTTCAGCTAAGTAGTAGTTAAAAAGAAGCATAATCTAAGGGCAGATTGTTGCACAAGTGGGTAATAAGACCCCCTATAATTTGCCTTCTTGAATGGTGCTCCAGTGGCACACAGAAACTGATGTCGTTTTCAAGAGTATTGTACCTTATTACAAAAGAGCAGCTTTTCACCCGATAGAATAGAGTCTTTTATGTAAAGTGATTTTTATCTTTGGCAGAAAGCAACTGCAATACAAAGTCATATTTCACTTTGCTTGGAGCTTTAGATCTCCACATACATCTCCATAAGTCAATAGGATTGGGGAAAAATTTTTCCCTTGAGCATCTATTTATAGTTACACAGTGCAAATTGCTGTATGCTTGAGAATCACTTAACCATATTTCAATCACTTGAGTAAAACTTGTTAGCATTAACTTCCGACATATGAGAAAAAGAAGATTCCTGCAGATACACAGTATAGTAATATATTGTATTAGTGATAGAAATGTATAGATATATAAAAACATGTATATGCATATGTAAGTGTGGGAGTAAAATCTGATATGTGAGTGACAGACAAAATACAGACAGCTCTTTTTTACCCATCTGTTTTCTCACTCATCCACTGAGCTTTTAACTCTTTATAAACTATAGAGTATTTGGGGGGAAAAATTCCTGATTTTTGAATGATATTCTAAGGAATATTACCCATTTTGTCTATAGCAAAATCTTGGATATTATATCTTTGGTTTGTGTCCTTTAAATAATTATATCAAGTTTATTGTCTTTGGACTTTATAAATCAGTTTTTATTTTTGTTTGTTTTAGGACCACACCTGAGGGCGCTCAGAGGTTACTCCAGGCTCTGCATTCAGAAATCACTTTTTCAAGACTCAGGGAACCATATGGGATATCAGGGATAGTACCCAGATAAGTCCCAGGTCAGCTGTGTGTCAGGCAAACACTCCACCACTGTGCTATCGCTCTGGCCCCAATAAGCCAATTTCTTTTCTCACCCACAAGTAAGCCTTTTTGATGGAATACAGTATCTTATTTATTAAGGAAATCATTTTTGTCATATGGTCATTTTTGTGGTCTGCTTGGTCTGAATCTAGACAGAGTTAAATAGTTCTATTTCCTGGACTGCATATGTGACTCAAGGATGAACATGTAAGAAAACTATGCCTCTACCTAGAGAAAGCTATATAAATATTTTGACTTTCATGGAAAGCAGAAGACAAGATAAGTGAGGAATAATGAGATAGCATCTGACATAGTGCCATATGCCATTCTGGCTATACTTTGTAAACTTTTTTTAAGTTCAATAAATTCCATGGGAATCTTTATGCCAATGAAAACCTGAGTTTTCAGTAATGCCTTTTGCTGTATTAAAAGTGATAATGCTTTAAAAATAATTTTATTGTGATCAATTACAAGTCTTTCACAGTAATATTTAAGGTACATAGTGACAAAGAATTAGGACCTTATCCACCACCAATGTTGTCCTCCCTCCACCTCTGTTCCCAGCATGCATCTCATCTTCATGCACCTCCTCCATTTGTCCTTGGACTGCTAGTGTGAGAGGTCTCCTTTGTGTATAGCTTGCTGTAGATTGGGTATCCTGATTCTGGTGTTGTTGATTTTGTAATGGTTCTTAAGTTCAATCATTTATTTCCACTCAATGTTCATACGACTGGTTGTTCCTGGCACTATCATTGTTTTTTCTCCCTCAAGTTATGAGGGAGAACAAGATTATTCAAGTTCTGTGGTTCTGTTGGAAAAACAAAAGAAAGATGAGAAGAAAGAAAAATAAAAACACTGGGGGATTCGTCTAGACTAGAGGCTATAAATGTCAGTTCAGAAGAAGAAAGAAAGAAAAAGAAAAAGAAAAACAAAACAAAACAGGCAAGGACAAAAAAACAGCAGTAGCAACAACAACAACAACAACAACAACAACAAAATCATCCCCAAACCACAACTACAAGAAAGATAAAGGACAAATAAATAAATAAATAAGGTCTGATGTGGCAAGGCTTTGTGTTTTTTGTTTTTTGTCTTCTTTGATTTTGTTTGTTTTTTGTATAGGTACAATAAGTATTAGGGAAGTTAGAGGAATTCCCTTGGTAGAGTTTCTCTACCCTTGAAGTATACTATCATGTGAGCAACTACGGGTTCCATACACACTCATTCTCAAACCCCAAGATGATTTTTAAGAGCAATAAAAATTGGTGAACACTTTCCTTAAGAATTTTAAGTGTGGGGCCCGAGCAACAGTGCAGCAGTATGGTGTTTGCCTTGCCCGCAGCAGACCTAGGACGGACGTGGGTTCTATCCCTGTTGTCCCATCTGGTCCCACAAGGCAGGAGCAATTTCTGAACGAATAGCCAGGAGTAACCCCTGAGCGTCAGTGGGTGGCCAAACCCCCCACCCCCAAATTCTAAGTGTGATCCCAGACTAAGCATAGCATTCATTTCTGGAATATTGATATTTCAAGACTTATCATAAATCTTTCATATCATTAATATATATATTTTTATAAGTGATTTAAGTGCATATCTAATTTTAGATTGGTCTGGACCATACTATCTAAGTGTAACAAAGTATGGACTCTGAATTAGCAGTATTAGCATCAAAAGGAACATATAAAAACAGAAAAAAGATGATGAAGGTAGAGAAAATAGCCACATTTGCTGGAAACTCATATAATGGGATATTGGGATTAATGTTAGTTCAGTCAGGCAAGACAGTATAATGAATTAGTGTCAGCCATTCTGAACATTTACATCTTTTTAATTATCATGATTAACCAACTGACTGGTTTCTTTCTAATAGCATGGAGGTGTGAGAAGTTTGTAAGTTAAGCCACATTATCAGCCTTAGAGCACATGCATAAGGAAACACAGAAATGTCAAGAAGACAAGAAGTTGATATTTTTAGGTTTCTGGAAGAAAAGGCATTTATTTAACCCCTTCTCCCAGGGTCAGGGTGTCAGACTTCTACCTATTATTCTTCTGTCCTTTTCATTTCTATTTTTGCATCGTTCATTTCTTTCACCATATTTTCGCCAATGGAATGGGGAATGATAATAATGCCTATCAAAGAGAGGTCAAGTAGCACAGGAAGAAAATATCAAAAGGACTCTAATATTTTAGATAACAATTGTACAGCTGGCCCATCTTCTCCACTTCTCAGAACCCACAGTGAGCTGAGTCAGGGGGCCAAAGCTTCTTGGTCTCCAGTTTGGATCTGCTAAATGTCAAAGTTTAGGCTACAACTTAAAGTATAACTTTCCTTGTTGAAGTTGAAATGGTGCTCTTTCCCCTCTTATGTTCTCATATTTTGACTCAATTGGTCTTTTTCAAAAAATAATATTATCTTTTGGAGTTAACTTTGGCCATCACTTTAGAATAAGAAAGAGTCAAAGAATAGCAGTCAAATAACTTGGAAAATAAACTTTTTGAACTAGTATTCTAAAAGGAAGTAACACAAAGATTCTGAAAATATGCTTCACCTTTTAATGGCTTTTGAACAAATTCAGGTATTTTCAGCACAAAGAACAAATAAAAGGCATTCTCTGGACTGTCAACGGTAAGGGAGGAATACAGCTCTTTTAACAAGCTTGTGACTACAAAAAATCCAGTACCGAATTATTTTGCCAGTTCATAATCCCAGGAGAATCTAGAAGTCTTAATATTATTTTACTATCATCTAACCGAAATTTATCATGTGTAACTAATCTTATCAATGAGAACTACTTATTTGATAAAATAACAGTAGTTACAAAAAAGACATTCAAAAAGAAAGCAAGCTTTTCTTAAAGAGAATTAAAAGCTGTGAATCACAAAGCACCTTTCTCCCTCATTTCCTAACATACTAAAAGAAATCTGTCAAAACCTGTAAAGTGGGACACATTTTCAGAAATCAACAGAAAAATTTCAGCATAATAAATTACCTTTTAATGAGGAACATAATCTTTAAATTTACTACACAAATTCCTTCAGTCACATGGCAATATTGTGTAAGACGTGATAATTCTTAGTCTCGGTAGGTATGTGGGAATTTGGATTCTATAGCTGTCCTTCAAAACCTAAATTCACATCAGGGTTGTTTATGAAAATTGTAAGAATACCTTAAAAGGTTTAGAGTTAAGTGACTGGAGAGAATGTGTAGTGGTTAGAGTGCTTGCCTTGCATGTGACTGGCTCATTTGGTACTCTGAACCCCACCGTAAGTGATCCCCAAGCACAGAGAGAAAAGTAATTTCTGAGCAACATTGCTTGTGGCCCAAAAGTCAAAACCAAAAAAAAGTCCCAGAGTTTAATTTCTTTGATGAAATAATATGACATTATAAATCCCAAACAGAGTCATATTTTAAACTGAATAATATCCTTATTAGCTGCTCTATATATGTGTAAATATAGTGACATTTAATAAGTCTTAAAATGTTTTCATGGGCAAATCCATACATATGGGTAGAAATAAAGTTGACTGAGGAAAAATTCGACTTTTGTGAATGCCTCCTTTGAGAAGTGAGATCATTTGCAATGCAGGAAGTCTAATTCTGGTTAGACTACCTCTCTCAACCCAAACCTCTTCCAGCTTTAGCACTATTTACAGAACTTGAGTTATTTACCTCATATGCCTCTGCTTTAGTGAGATCAAGTGTGGATGTGCCTCATTAACGAACAAGCAGGTGGGACACAAAATTTCAAGTGACAGTAACTAGCTAATTTAAACCATACATAGCACTGAGAGGTAGAAAGCATCCTCTAGAGAGGAAGGTTATAGAAGACTGTTTCTAAATGAGATTCCTTGTGGATCTCCTGCAGGTCCCTAGCAAATTCCAAAGCAAAAAATACAGGAAGTATGAGTGTCATCACATGAGACTAAGGGTCAACTTGAAGAATGGGGGTATGGGGTAGACTAGTACAGAAAGGAGACAAGAAATCCAGTGGGAAAAATAATTTGAAAGACTATAATAGAAGATAAGATGCTGAACAAAGTTAAACAGATTGTTCCCTATTTCTTTTCCCAAGCATCTGGGAATTTTATTTTCTTGGCATTTGCCATGGACCCTTTATTTTAATCATCTTCAATATACTATACTCCCACTCTATCTCAAGTAGTTTGCTTTTTTTATATTCTAGAAAGAGAATTTTTTATATTCTAGAAACACAGAACATTGACTCTTAGTAAAGATAGACGAAAAATACTGTACACCAGTAATGTCCAAAGATTCTATTTGTAAAAGCTTTTTCTAAATCATTTATAAAAATAAATGACAAGGAACCAAATGATAACAGTGGGTAAAATGTTTGTCTTGCAAATGACCAGTGTGAGTTTAATCTCCGCATCCTACAAGACCAACAGGAATGATCCCTAAGCACAGAGCCAAGAGTAAGCTTCCCCACAAAACAAAAAAGACAAAAAAAAGTGACTTTCAATATTAGTGATGATTATATTGTGGGAGGGGGTACAGAAATTGACTGAAACCCAACCACAAACATGTTTGTAATCAAGGTGTTTAAATAAAAATATAAACAAAAAAGAAATTTACATCTGTTCTCTTCTCTTTTGACTGAAAACATTAGATTTCTTATAAAATTGTCAGTGTTACAAAGCAGACAATAGAGAGCTCTGCAATGAATTTTTTTTATATATTTCAATCTCATTCTTTTAAGTAAAAGACTAAGTTTCACTCCACCAACTGCAAGGATACCTTTATTACAGGGTATAAAGTTTAAATGACCATCCCGTGCAAATTAAATTGCCCTACATGAAAAAGATGGCATTTCCCTTCTGTCTCAATTCAGTCCCAACACTGACCATTTTTCCTTAATGCTGTACGTATCACAGATGCTTTCTTTCCCTCACAAAGGAAACGTTTCATGTCCTAAAATGCAGCAGCTGGGCATGTGGAAGAAGAATAACTTACTGACTATGTCTGGGAAGCCTAATCTAACAGCGCCATTCAATTGAGACTTTCCAGACCTTAGCATTCAATTGATCACATCATTTTTTTCTTTTTAATATTCAGAACTATTACTTTCAGGTATGAGCCTTTTAAGATGGCATATTAGAACTGTGAAGAATGAATCCCAGAGAAACAGCCAATGCTACTCAGGCCAGACACCTTAATTAGCCCTGTCACAGTCATGAAATTCAGACTTTTCTAGAAGGCTGAGTTAGCTTCCTGAGCACTCAGCAGTGCTCACAAATCAAGAAATGAAGGGACTTAGGTGTCTTGCATTTGGTCTTTACAAATCTCTGTGACACCGCTTTATTAGGTGCCTGCAGAATTGTGCTTTTCTGTTCATGTGATCCTTTTTTAGGCTTGAAAAAAGAACCCGGTTAGTTTAGGTTTCACATTACATCTATGACCCAGAAAAGTTCCTTACCTTGGGGATAGATCAAAACATCTTTCTAAGGCTTTTGAAATTCATAGACATTCCCAAAGGGAACTTCAAGTGTGATGTGGCCAGTACATGCAAGGAATCAATAGGCTGGTCTTGGTCAGATGGAGGGTGAGTGTGTTAA
>PVKC010047250.1:0-11087 GCA_004027635.1 Crocidura indochinensis | reverse complement strand
GCCACTGCCCGGCCCCTAATGTTTATTTTCTTAAGTAAATATGAATTTATTTGTACCTTTATATTGAAATATAAGTGGTATAAGAGTCTAAAATAATATAGTATCTGGAGAGTAAAAATGATGATGAAATTTAATACAGGATTTGATATCACTTTTCCTAATTGGACATATTAAATTTGTCTTATGTAAATTAATATCATGAGTTGTGGTACTAATTATTAAAATAATAAAAACTAAAATTACTTTATAAATATTGACCTTAAAAATTGTATAGATCTCTTTCAAATGGCTTTATCATTAGACATGTAATTGATCCTGAAATATAACATTTCCAAGCACAACAGGACAATGTAAAAAAAGTGGCAACAGAAAAAAAGGAGAAAAACAAATAAGTTTTGTTATTTTTATCTTGGAATGAATTGGAATATCTTTGAAGATTATTTATTTATTTTACAAAATCAAATACCCTACTGGAATATAATAAAATAGTCACATTGGAAGAGGAAGAAAGAAAAAGCAAAACAGAAATATGATTAATATATTCTTAAACACATGTGTGCACTTATTTAACCATTTTAGGAGCTGAAAATTCAATTTATAGCAAAAGCTTCATAGATACATGACTTATACAAATACTAAAAACCAGGACATTGTTTTGATAGAATCAGAAATGATCAAGGAACTCATTTTAGTGTGTCTTTCTTTGCAATCAGATTACGTCAGCTTTAGAGTTTGACCCTGTGAATTTGAAATGCAGAGTATTAAGTATGTCTAGCACCTAAGTCATTTTTATAGTGAAAGTAATTATTTTCTTTTATGTCAAGAAAAAATTGAAAACAGGGAAAGCAATCTAGTATGATATCCTGTTTTATCCTTTTGTTGTCTCTTCCTCATTACCTTCAACATTGTGCTTTCAAATATACATACAATATAATCTATCCAGTATCCAAAGTTAGTTGGTCTTTAATTAGATGGGTGATAAATAAGTACCTGTACTTAAAAATTTAAAACTAAGAAAAGATTCTTCTCTGTCTCTTGTATTTCCTCTTCATTTTCTCAAATTTTCCTCTTTCCACCCTACTCTCCCTACTTCTTTCCCTGTCCTCTTCTCCTTCCCTTTGCTCTTCCACATTTCCTTCTTCCACTATCACTCAAAAGTCTCAGGACTACACAAAATTTATGTTACCTTTTTCTTAAGTCTCATCTGGATCCTTAAGAGTAATATTATGAAGCCGTCAGGAGAGATGAAGTCATGAAATTTTCCTATACAAGGATGTAAATGGAATCTATTATGCCAAGTGAAACAAGTCAGAGGGAGAGACAATAATCTCACTCATCTATGGGTTTTAAGAAAAATTAAGGACATTATTGTAATAATGCCCATAGACAATAGAGATGAGGGTCAGAAAGACTGGCTTACGCAATATGAAGCTCACCACAAAGAGTAATGGTGCAGTTAGGGAAATAACTACACTAACAACTATCATGACGATGTCAGTGACTGAGAGAAGTAGAATGTATATCTTAAATATAGGCAGGGTTGAGAAGGAGGAAGGGGGGGTATTGGTGGTGGGCATGTTGCACTGGAGAAGGGAGGTGTTCTGTTTATGAGGGAAACCCAAGTACAATCATGCTTTTAATAATGGTGCTTAAATAAAGATTAAATATGTATATATTTATACACATAATGAGTAATTCTTATTCAGTAGAATCAGGAAATTGGAAACATGTTCAGCTGAATTTCAAAAGTGCTTTCAGATCCTGTGAACTTGAAATATCAATTTGATTTCCACTTTCGGAATGAATGTGACTACAGTAATTAAAGACACTAGTTATTTAATATGTATTTCTAATTTAGCAATCTGTTTAACAATCTGATTTTATATCCACTATTTTATTGCAAAGCTCCTGTGTTTGCTTCACACTGGTATGCTACCACATCTGTAAGTGCAGTCATAAATTGTGTAATGATGGTGATACATTCTCAGAAATGTTATTAGACTGTTACATCATAGGCAAGAATCATAGGCTGAAAAGACAATTTAGATGTTACAGTATACTACATATTTAGAGTACATAGAGATCGCCATTTTATTTTTGTCTTTCAGTGAACAAATTTTTAGAACTGTATAAAAAATCACATAAAGTCAAAGATATACATATATACACATATTTAACAATACAGACAAAATTGAAAATTTTTTCTTTCAAAGGAAAAATCCTAATTTCTAATTATAAGAAGTAGATTACATAGATGTAATTCCATGATCATAACTTTTATAGAGATTAAAACCATGTGTATACTTATTAGCTGTGATTAAAATAAGGATATGCATGCATATATAGTTAAGAAATTATACAGAACTACACATTTCCTGGATTTTGTAATCATGTGATTATCTCTTTTCTAGGGTTCATAGAAAATCTGAAGTATATCAAGTTTCAATAAGCACATATATGCAAGCTTTTTGTATGTGAGGCAATACTGCTATTGAAAACTGTTAATTTGAAGAAATATTTATTTTAATGGTATGTGAGTATAATTTAGAAACAATTCTGGTCTATTTAGTTAGCTGAAATATTTAGATATGAATGAAATTGTGTAAAGTACATATGTTTAATTACTCTACTTGTCTTTATATAGGCATCTGTTTGCAGGAAAAATGCTTATCTTTGAAAATGTTCCCAAATTCTCAATGTAACTGCCATGGGTGCTCTAACATGTTCTTCACAATTGACCTGGTAATGCTTCTCATTGAAACTGAAGGCATTCTATTAAAATATAATTAAATCACAATGAAGGTAATTCGATGTAGATCCCAAATAAATTATTTAATTATCAACAGTATTATTTGCTTGATGATTCCTCAAGGTAGAGCACATGCCTGACATGTATGAGGCCTTGAATTCTTTTTTTGGTTTTTGGGTCACACCCGGCAGTGCTCAGGGGTTACTCCTGGCTCCATGCTCAGAAATTGCTCCTGGCAGGCACAGGGGACCATATGGGGCACGGAATTCGAACCGATGACCTTTTGCATGAAAGGCAAACGCCTTACCTCCATGCTATCTCCCGGGCCCCTGCTTGATGATTCCTTAAATTAAAATATTGTGTATTTATTGTACATTCTCCAAAAATCCAAAAAGTTATTTATTGCTTTAGAAAGTTTGTTTATGCTCTATTTATTCTGGATGTCTTTAGTGGATTCAGGTCATCTTATGAAATGTAAAATTGAAGTTAGAACTGTATAAAGAATAAACTTAACAGAATATTGGACATTTCTAGAGCTAGAAAGTGACATCGTAATAAATCACATCATTTTTCATCAACATCATCATTATCGTTACGTATCTCAACCAATTTAACTGTTAAATTAAAGATTTTCTTATATCTATGTATATATATGTATATTTATTGGTTGATTGTTTTTGACGTCCTTATTTTGGTGTATATATTGAAGTTGATGTCTCCTTTTTTATTTCATATTATTTTATCTTATCTTTTCTTTCATTTTGCACTCCAGCATGATTTGAATACAGAACCGAGACGATTGCTTGGTGCTTCTCTTTATTGCTGTAGGACTCCCTGGATATCTAATTTGACACTTATTTTTGTACTGTTATGGTGTTTCAATTACCTTTTTCATGTTCTCTCTCAAACTGAGGCTGATAGTCACTAGAAGGACTCCACCCATTTTCAGAATATTTTTATTTAATTTACTTTAACTTTATTTTTAATTCTTTTTTTTTTTTTTGCTTAATCTTTACCCCACTCTATTGCTTTTCTCTCCCTCAAACAAAACCACATAATTCGATTTATCTAGCTTAGCCTCTCAAATAGAGGGAGAAACAAGGGAGGGCACCAGGACCAAACAGATGTATGATCACTGAGAGTAAGCTAGTCAAAAAAAGAGGGGACCACCTACTCTAGCAGCCTGGGGGAGATGGTGGAGGATATGGGATGCAGAAAGGGAATGGGGAAGGCGGGAGGACAAACCCGGTGGTGGGTATTCCCCTGATTCAATGTTACTATATATCTAAAATACTAATGTGAAAGATATGTAAGTCACTATGAACATAATAAAAATATAAAAAAAAGAAATTAAACATTTTCTCAATTGTTTTATAGTTTATGAAAGTTTATTTTATCTAAGGATTGTATTATTGGTTTTTAGTAAATTATAAAACTATGAACTCCAATAATTGGTTTAATTGGTTTATATATATATATGCATATGTATATATATAGTTAGTTAGTTAGTTAGTTAGTTAGTTAGTTTTTGGGCCACACCTGATAACACCCAGGGTTACTCCTGTCTATGTGTTCAGAAATCGCTCCTGGCTTGGAGAACCATATGGAATGATGGGGAATCGAACCACAGTCCTTCCTAAGTGCTAGTGCAAGGCAAATGTCTTACCACTTTCGCCCAAAACTCCAAGGCCAATGATAGGTATTTAATTAATCTGAAAATATTGCCTTTTACAGAGACAATGCTTCCTTTCCCTTTAATCTTAAAAGTGGATGTTATGTTGTCTAGAGAGATACAATGGACAGTCTGCTATCTTTGCAGGTGACTTTGAGCTCCAGCACCATATATCTTTTCCTCAGCCCTGAGCACTGCTATGTATGGCCCAAAACCAATAACAAAATGATTTTTTGATGTTACATAATTTCATGTACAAAAGCACTGTTAATTTAGTAAATTTTCATTCAGAATTTTAGTTTATTTTTTGCTTATTTACATTATTTTTGTTTATCTTCTCAACATTCTACCATTTTATTTGGAGATTTGAAAGATTTTTCTATTCTGCCATAACTGAAACTGCCTTTGATTTTTTTCCTTTGCGTTAAAAATTTTGCCTTGTGTTTTACCACTCTATATTTTTTTTTTTTTTGGTTTTAGGGTCACATCCTGTGGTGTTCTGCCTTTGATTTTTTCTTGGTGTTAAAAAATTTTGCCTTGTGTTTTACCAATCTTTATCATTTTTTCTTTTTGGTTTTGGTTTTTGGGCCATATCCTGCAAATAAATGACTTCCTTGCTGTGCTATCTTTCCAACCCCTCTTTAGAACTTTTTGTTGAAAGACAGGCATATAATATGTTTAGTAAAAGAAACAAAAGAAAATAGACTTTTAGTTGAGTTTTTATGTTTTCTGACTTGAATATATCGCCAGTGGGTTATTTCTGACCCATAATAACTTGTTAAATTAGTACAGTTTTTATCCTGATAAATATTTTTGAAACCCAATATTTGAATATGATACCCATCTGTCATAGTGATATCTTAGTTTTCAGATAATCAAAATATAACTAAAATTTTTGTAGGCTCTGCGTACAATAAGACATCTGTAATCAACCCTTCTTTTTAGTTTCTTTTACTTAAAATTGGTGGCAATCAAGTCACAAAAGTCATCTTTATACAACTTCAAATGTAGTAATATTGAATACAAATTTGAAGTATCAAATAACCAAAATCAGAATATGCCCTCTTGTCTTGATAGTTTTTCCATGAGAATAATTAAACTGACACTACTATAGAAGGAATTATTTACCTTTATTTATTTTTTGTGTGTGTGAAAGTGCAACATCCAGCCATGCACCAATAATGATAGAGAAGAAATGGACCTTAAAACAATAATCTCATTCACATTAGTGTTAAAGCCTGGTGGGCTTAAGGAAACCATAGTAGTGCAGAAATTGAACCCAGGTCAACCTTTTGCAAGCAAATGACCTATCACTCCAACTCCTTGTGTATGTTTTATTTAAAGTATCAAATCAAACAATTCTTACTGGATAAATTTTTTTCACAAGTGAGATATAACAAGAATTGATTTATTAAAAAGTCCTAGCTAACAGATACCTGTTGAAAAAAATCTAGTAGGTATTTTTTAGTCTTACAATGATCTACAAACGTTAACATAATAATTTATTTTATGCATAATTTTGTTAAATATTTTAGGTTCACAGTTACAGTTTCTCTTCATGAATTTTAATTTCTTTTCTTTCCAAAAAATCATGAGTTTTCTCATTTATTTAGCATTGCATTCAAAATTAATTCATACTGGATGAAATAGTTGTTGATGATATGGCCATAAAAATGTAAATGCCCTGTCAGTATAGATATCACCATGTAGATTATAAAAGACACACTCATAATGAGTATATTAAAAAGCTTTTATTCTCAGGCCTGAGCGGTGGCACAAGTGGTGGGACATTTGCTTTGCACAGGCTAACCTAGTACGGACCGAAGTTACATCCCTGGAGTCCCATAAGGTCCTCCATGCCAGGAGCAATTTCTGAGTGAATGGCCAGGAAAAACCCTTGAACATCACTGGGTGTGGCCCTCTCCCAAAAAACCTAAAACAAGTAAAACCTTGGATTCTCATTTTATTTTTAGAATTCTATACTGTTTCAACAGGTTGATAATTGTTTTATATAATAAAGTTGAGCAATTCTTTTGAAACTCACTTTTTCACTCTAAAGAACCCGGATTTTTCTAATCAAATAATTTGGAAACTTTTATTCCAGCTCTTTACTCCTCTGATTTTTCATGAGCTATGTCTAACTTTTGCTATTCTCTCTATGCACAAAATATTTTTCTCTTTACTCTGCGTAGACAACACAGGTAGTATCATCCACTGTCAGTTCCTATGCTCAAGCACATTTATAGTACATTAAAACTATACATATAGACAACACTTTAGTGGATCACAGATATTTATTCACTACTCTCTGGCTCTCTACATTTGTATTTTACAAAGTACCTCATACTTGTATTCAAAAACTACCCTTTCTCTAAAACTTTTTTTACTTCTTCCCTGTCATTCCTATAAACCACTTTCTTTTATGCTCTTGTAATCTTTCCAAGTATTTACTTTTTCCCAGACCTTTTTATATTTATGTAAATATTTACCACACGTTACTGTTTCGGATTAGTCCACCAGTATTTCTTAACTGCATCATAGCATTTTTGCATACATCTTGCTTTGCATTTTGCTGGTCTTGGTGCTTTCAACTTTGCCCACAGTTCAACTTTTCTTCATTCCAGTTATATGGGCTTTCAGTGTAAATCTCTGTCTCATCATCTCTCAGTTTAAGTCCTGGGATATTGTCCAGATTCATTAAAACAGTTCATTAGCTGATCCCTGGTAATTTCTTTAGCTTCATATCTTTTCATTTCTTTGATTTATATTCTTATGTTCAGATGTACACTTCTTTGTGTTATCTCTTATATCTGTCGATTTACAATCAGCTTCTCTGTGCTTGAGATACATTTTTCAACTCTTTCCACAAGTCTTATTTCAGCATAATGAAGTGTATGAATAAAGAGCACAGCATTTCATGCCAGACAAATCTTAGTTCAAGTATTAATGGTTACATGTACTGCAATGCAAGTTTAAAAAGTTGTATAAGATTCAAAGTTATTTATATGAAGTTTTGTTCTCTTAATTTGCTAGAGTTGCCCCCCAAAAAAGTATAATGTAAACCAGGGGTTAAATGCAGTAACTTGAGAAGGGAAACAGGATATGCTGCCATAATATTACAGGAAGGATTGTTTTGAGTTAAAGATAAGTACCAAGTAAAAAATACATGAAAATATGTCATCGCTCTATTTTTAAATAAAAAATAAACAGCTGGACATAAACTCTCTTTGGAAGTGTCTTCCTAGTGTCAGAAATTTAACACTTACCTCTGGGAATTAGATTTATTGGTATAAAAAGATCTTACCAAGGAAAACTCTCTCCCAACACTTCCCCTTACATTTCCTAGCAACTTCCTCACTGTCAATCATCCATTGAAACCAGCCTTCTTTCTTTCTTTTTTTAAAAAAATTATGTAATCATGTGAGATCACCCAAGTCTACCTGCTTCTTCTAAATTTCACTTTGCTTTTTTGGGGGGCATATCTGTGCAGTTAAATAATAACAAAATTGTATGCCTTATTCTCCTTTTATATTTCCTTTGTTAATTGAATTTCCAGATTTCCAAGTTAAAACCTAAGAGTATAAAGTAAAACTGTGTTTCACCCTAAAATTCCATTCATAATCACCAATCAATCAGGCCTGATTCAAAGTCTTCATTGCTTTCTGCGAAAAGGTTATTAAACTTTTACAGACTGTATTTTTAATTCCTTATAGATTAACCCTTGCTTATTAAGGGTTAATAACATGCTAATGATCTCAAAAAACAATTTCTATTTCTGTTTGTTAATTGGTTTGCCAGCACACTCAGTTGTGATTTGTGTTTTATCCTGACTCTGAGCTGAGGGACCACTCCTAACAGTGTTTGGAGAATTCTGAGGTGCTAAGGATCTTACTAGTACAGCTCCATGTGTGGTCAAAATTCTAATTTCTCTAACCCAATTATTTTATTTTTAACTTATGTTCCTGGAATAAATAAGCTCTTGCTCAGAACAACGGAGGAGAAGGTGCCAAGGCCACCTACAGAGGTGTTGACAGAATTCCATGCTTGGATTCTATCAGGGGTGCCACATGGCAGCAAATATTCCAGAGTCCTGGAGCACTCCGTATGTACCTCAGGAACTTGCACTTATGAGACTGTGGTTTCCCCTAGTTTAACCTGATCTTTCTTCTGCCACGATCAGTTTTCCATGGTGGGTGAGAACAAAGTGAAAGGATGAGAGACTGTTTTATCTTCAACTTATTTTCCTTAGCTTAATTAGACTACTTTATTTAGTTTGATATTACTTTTTACTTTATTTGTTTTGGGGCTAAAAGTTGTGCTCAGTAACTATGTTTGGCGCTTTTCATGGATCCTGCTAGACTTGAAAAAATATGTGGGGTTCCAGGCATCAAACCCAACTTAGTTGTATTCAAGACAATTGCCTTATCCACTGTACTGTCTCTCCAACCTCAATTTAGTTTTGTTTTCTTGCATTAGAAAAATAACTCGCAGTCAAATATTAGTTAACACTAATAATTTTGGTGACTATTACTATGAGAAATCTGAAATATCTTTCATTTGAACTGTTACATATTATTTGAGATAAAATATGAGTGGAGAGATTTACATATTGGGACATTAGTAAAAATCCCTGATAAAATTACCTTGGGGGATACAAGACCTCTGAAAATCATGTAGTCCTGGACATTAATTAATCTGGAGTGACTTCTTTTGCATACTTTGAAGAGAAACGGTTTCTTTGTGTGATTTTCTCCTTGCTTCTCATCACCAATAAGGAATTGTAATTATTTGACCACAACATAAAGTGAATAAGATGAACAGTTTTACTGTACATAGAGATGACTGACATGGGAAGATAATGATGCTTTTTTGACCAGAAGCATCGTTCAGCTTTGTTATCACCATCACTGTATATTTGAACCAAACCAATTGCCTAATATCATCTCCCCAAATCAATAAAAATGTAAGTAACATAGTTAATATAAGATAACATTTTTTTCAGCAGCTTCAGCAGCATAGCCAGCTAGCAGTTCATTCACTAGCTCCGTGTTAACCTATTCTGAAGAAGGTGAGAACTATGTTCTGACACTTTAAGTGAAACTAAATTAGATAGAAATAGTTCACCTACAAGTCACAATTACCCTACTGAATTATTTGGTTTCAGTAGCACAATGTTCTGTAAGTGTCATCATATATGATCTTTCATTTTTGAGGTAATTGGAATGTACAGAGAAATAGTTGGCTGCTAGCGAAGTGGAGATGCTACTCAAATGTTTTCACAATATTCAGTAGGTCTTTCTTGATTCATGAAAGGTTATGTTTTAAGTCAGTATATTTTGATGCGGCCACTTATTGCTATTTCTGAACAGGAGAGTCTGTTTTCACTTAGCTGCAGCTACCACAGAATTATCTTTTTAAAGCACTAATATTGCAGCTCTGTTGGGTTAAAAGCTAAATACAGGTCTCATGGGGCTAAAAGCAATGGGTTTTTTGTTTTTCTTTGGGAGCATTTTGCAGCTTTTCAAGGCCAAGGTTATCTTTTTCTTTACACATTTCCAAAGGCAGCAAAGACTAGGCAGTCTTCAATAGGTCTCACTATAGCCCTCTCTGCATAGCTTGTGCCCTAGTCAATCACTCATCCACTTTTCAGGATCCATCTAGGTTCATGGACACAGCTCAGTGAGGTGCACTCCCATGCATGCAGGAAACCAGGGGTGATCCCCAGCACTGCAGAAAAAAAAAACAGTCTCCATGTAGCACTTCCACAGAATTCAGAATAATATTATTATGACAATATTTGACTCATAGAGTTAATAAAATCTCTTGATTTAAAACAACAGATAACAGAGAAATGAGGACTGAGTTTAATGTGAAATCTGGCTAAGGCGGACATAGAGGAAAGACTAAATGTTTCAAACTAAACTGAAGATCTTCTGGAACAGTTTCTTTTCCCATCCTTCCCTCCCCCATATCTAATAACTTTCTCCCTCTCTCCTTCTCCCTCTGCCTCATCCCTCCCTCCACCCTCTCTTCCTTCCTTATTTACTTTTTGCTTCTTTCTTCCTCCTTCCCTCTTTCCCTCCCTCCATTCCTACCTCCCTCTATTCCATCCTTCCTTCAGCCCTCCCTTTTTTCCTTTCTCCCTTCCTTCCTTCCTCCCTCCTTCCCTTCCTTCTTTCCTTTCTTCCTTCCTTCTTTCTTCCTTCCTTCCTTCCTCCCTACCTTCCTTCTTTCCTTCCTTCCTTTTATTAGTATTTACTGTTTTCATCCTTTTCCTCCCTCCCTCCATTCTTCCTCCCTCCCGTACTTGATTGCTTTCTACCTTTCTTTCCTCTCTTCTGTTTTTTTTTCCTCTTAAGAACTCCATCTTCTCTTAGAGTTCCCTTTAACAGGGCTAGAGTGAAGCACAGTGGTTAGAGTGCTTGCCTTGCATGTTGCCAAAATAGGTTTGATTCCTGACATTCCATATGCTCTCCTTTGCCTGCCAGGAGTAATTTCTGAGTGCAGAGCAGGAATAAACACTGAATGCTACTGGGTATGCCTCACCCCAAAATAATAATAATTAATCCCATTAACATGATTAGAGACTCAAATTAAATTAAATATTGTATATATAGACTATATTCACAACATACATACACTAATACTTGGCCCCAAAATTTTTAC
>PVKC010047249.1:0-11128 GCA_004027635.1 Crocidura indochinensis | reverse complement strand
TGTTACTGACCCTACCCTGATCTGTGATTGTGCCCTACCCTAGGGTGTGACCTGGCATTCTGCCCCCACCCTAGGGTGGTACCTGATTCTGCTTCCACCATTGGGTGGTATCTGATTCTGGGGCATAAAAGCAAGTATCTGTGGAAGGCGGGGGGCTTTTTTCTTCCTGGCCTATTCCTAGGCCTTTTGGGGCTTTGGCCTCTTCACGGTAAAAGAGCTGTTTTCTTCTGAAGCCTGGCTGCCTGTTGGCTTTCTTCCCGCCGCATTCACCTCAGAACCGCTGGTTGAGCAGGGTGGCAGACACGTGCTCCGAGCTGGAGGGGAAAGACCTCATTCTTCATCCCTCCATCAGTCAATCTCTTCAGGGGCCAACTTGCAACAGGCTGGAAGTTCCAGCTCACTACCTGAAGCTCACCACAAAGTGATGAGTGCAGTTAGAAAAATAGCTACATTGCGAACCATCATCACAATGTGAATGAATGAGGGAAGTAGAGTATAGGCAGGGATGGGGGGAGGGAGATTTGGGACATTGGTGATGGGAATGTTGCACTGGTGAAGGGGGTATTTTTAATATGACTGAAACCCAACCACAATAATGTTTGTAATCAAGGTGTTTAAATAAAGATATTAATTAAAAAAAAGCTTAGAGTCTGAGGCCAGAGTGCTATTATAGCAAGGGTGCTTGCATTGCAAGGGGTCCACATTTCATATGGTTCCCTAACCTGTTGGGAATGACATGAGCACAAGGAGAAGCCTTGAACACAGCCACATATGGTCCCCAACCAACAAACTAAACTAAACAAAGTAACAAAAATCCTTAGACAGTTCTCTCACACCCTATCGCTTTATCAATTACATTTATTAAATTTATTAAATTTTTGTTGCATTTTTAATCATGCACACAGCAATTTTAATCTTTTTTAATAATGTATTAAGCACCATGGTTACAAACATGTTCATATTTGTTTTCAGCCTTAAAAGGCACACCCTCTTCACCAGTGCAACTTTCCCACCACCAATGTCTCCATTTCTTTCCTCCCATAGCCCCTGCCTGTCTGATTGACAGGCATTATATTTCTCTCTATATCATTGTCATGGTAGTTGTTAGTGTAGAATCTTTAGTCTTTAATAGGATTAGATTCTCTGTTTGGACACAGCTTCCATTTTTCATTCAGTAAGCATCATCTCTCACTCATTAAATATTTATCAAGAGATTGCAGCTATTCAGATGTGTGGGTTTTTAGACCTTGGTTCTAATTAAAGTCTAAATATTTCTATTTCATATCTTCAGTTACTTTCTCCATAATAGTGAATCCCTCAAGATCATTCTTTTTTTTTTTTTGTTTGTTTTTGTTTTTTGGTCCACACCCAGTGACACTCAGGGGTTACTCCTGACTATTCGCTCAGAAGTCACTTCTAGCAGGCACGGGGGACCATATGGGGAACCGGGGGATCGAACGGTGGTCCATCCTAGGCTAGCGCAGGCAAGGCAGGCACTTTACCTCTGGCGCCATCGCCCGGTCACCCCTGAAGATCATTCTTGAGCATTGAAATAAACTTCTTCCAAAGATCAATTAATATTGATATTCTGACCTCCTAATAAAACATATCCTTAAGGGCATCTGGAATGTTGAATCGTTTCCAAAAGGTTTTTAATTGACTTTGCCAGATCCATCAGAAAAATGACATGGGAGCTTTGGCTTGACAAAATGTTGACTTGAAAGTTGAATGAAGTCCTTGATCGTGTCTGCAGAATGGATATAATATTTGTAAGCATAAAAAGAATATTGATCTTCTGTACATCTCCAACAGAACTTTTGAGTGACTGGGTACATTGTTAGTGAGCAGTGATTTTGAAAGGAATCTTTTGTTGTTGTTGTTATTCTGAAAGGTAGGTCCCAACCGTGAATTTAAAATATTCAGTAAAAAGTTAGAAACAGATGTGCTGTCATCCAGTATTTGAAAGCTCTAGAAAAACTGAACAGTGCATGCAGCATGCATAGAATTCTCAGAAAAATAACTCTAAATAGAAAACAAAGTTTTCTAAGTCAAATGGAGGGAGATATATATTTTTTCAAGTATGCAAATATTATAAAACAACATTATCAGAATAATCTAATTAAAAGGCACTCCCCACTAGATAAATAGAACTTTGTCCAATATAAAAATCTTATCATAGATTTATTTTGTCATTTCTAAAGTTTTATATCCTTTAATTAAAAATGTTATAAAGAACCACTAGGGTAGTTCTTAAATCCTAGGATTTTTCAGAATGGTAAATGAGCCTGACTTATTACCAACTGCATTAGCCCATAATAAAAGTCCACTAGTCCTTTGAATCTGTGAAGCCAACCATGACTTTTCTACTAACAAATTCTAGATAGTTTCTGCTGGTAAAATGCTGCTTCAACTATGTTAAAATATGTTATAGTATTCATCTTCCTCAGTGTGCTTAAATAGATCTGAAAGACAACTTCCAAGTCAGCTCTTGTACATTGCATTGTGATATTATGGAAATGATTTATTTACTTAAGCCTGGTAAACCAAACACTCCAAGTTTTAATCTTTTCTACTCTAACTTCTTTTTTTAAGTTTATGCAATAATTTGATGAGTATATGGCAAAGAGGCATAACAGAAGTTGAAAATAAATGTTACATGAGTTTATTAAAGTTTGGACCACTGGTAACTGACATGAGTGATATGAGCAATAGAAATTCTATAGAGTGGTGATTAGATGAAGACTTATTTCTTCCTATAAAATAGAGCAAAGGATTATTTCAGATTAGAATTACATACATATTTCAGATCACAATTTACAAAAGAGTTGGACCAAATAGAAATAAGCATGCAATATGAACAGCTGGAAGAAATGTTCAGAAATTTCTCAAGATTCCCTGTGTTACTGAACACTTATTGAAAACTAGATATCGTATTGCTCTGTACAAGAAGTTTGCAAATTTGTGTACATTTTCTGTGAAGAATTTGATAATGATTTATTTAAAAATACTGTAGTATTTTGTTTATATTGAAAATTACCTTTTTTTAAGTTGAATATTTTCTTTTAGAGTACTCTACTTCTTTTAGTCTTCAGAGAATTAAATAGAGTTAGCTCTTTAATTTGAATAGATTTTGACTTAAAGTGAACAGGTGCTTGGCTTGAATTTCCATTTGGACATCTGGAACTTTCTTTATGACAGTATATTTTACAATGTTATTCATGTGTTTCCTACCGTTGTGATTTTAATTTGTTTTTAAGAGTTTTTTCTTTTTATTCATAATTTGTCTAGCTATTGGAATGAAAGTTTAGCTTTCAACTACCTGTCTTGGCTGTTCAACTTGCCTTTTTTGAAAGCTAAACCATCATTTTTTAAATTAATTTTTGTCATGCCAGCAATGACCAGGGCTTGTTCCTGGCTTCAGTACTGGTATTGCTTAAGGATTGAACCAGGAGTGACCAAATGCAGCATCAATCCTAACATCTGTGTTATCCCTCTGATCTCTTATTTTTTGGCTTCAAGTGAGAATTCACTTGGATGCTTATAGTTCTTGTAGGAATACTGACTGGCCTAGTTTCTACAGTGTTGTTTATCAGGAAGTAGAGAAGTCTAAAAATAGGATAGAATTATAGAATGAATGATTAAGAAGTTAAAAAACAAATGTGATAAAGTTTACCATCACATATGGACATTCCAATTTTGCTGTTCTGAATGTATGATACTCTTTTGTATCAAATAATGTATAAAAGTGTGTATAAAATATTTGTATCAGTATCAAAGTTCATTGAAAAAATCATAAAGAATAGTAATAATATGGGGCCCGGGAGATAGCATGGAGGTAAGGCGTTTGCCTTTCATGCAAAAGGTCATCGGTTCGAATCCCGGTGCCCCATATGGTCCCCCGTGCCTGCCAGGAGCACTGCCCTGAGCACTGCTGGATGTGACCCAAAAAACAAAACAAACAAAAAAAAAGAATAGTAAAAATAAAAATAATGAAAGAGTATGACTTTTTGTGACAGTTACCAAAATGGCACCTCGGTACATAAAATGAGCACTTGCAACTGGTAAATAGTGCCATTAATTTTGCTTCAACTTGTCAAAAATGTAATACCTCTGAAATGTAGCATAACCATTGACTAAGGTATATTTACAAATATATATTTTGATTTTCAGTGAAGGTGCCATAGAAGAAGCAACTTATCATCTTATAGTTCATAGATAATTAACACTCAACTGCTCATAAAAGAGAATTGACCAATATATCCTACCATATAAAAAACTCTTTTATAGTTCATATAGTATACTATAATGGTTCCATTTAGATTTAATATGTATTTTACTTCTAATCATTCCAATATTGTTATCTATGTTTAAAAATGAGATCATAGGGGCAGGAGTGATAGCACAGCTGTAGGGTTTTTGCCTTGCATGCAGCTGACCCAGAACAAATCTGGATTTGATTCCTGGCATCCCAGATTGTCTCCCAAGCCAAGAGCAATTTCTGAGCGCATAGCCAGGAGTAACCCTGAGTGTTACTGGGTGTGGCCCAAAACACAAAAACAAAATCATATTAACTAGATGGATTTATATACTCTCTAATGGATAGCATATCTATAATTTATTTTATTTTGTTCTTTTAACTTACTAAATTATGTTCACAGTTTTCTGCTTGTTTGCATGCCTGGGACCTTAAAAATTTGTTGCTAAGCAACTGTATATTTTACTTTGTGGGTCCTAGGTGATGTTCTGTTCTTTTATGAACTGTGATTCTTTGTAAGTCTCTTTGAATGCTTTGTTCTTCAAGGCTTGTTTTAACATTGTTCCAAGATGGCTTTTAGTATAGCTTGTTCTGTCTCACTACCATGAGGGCTCTGCTCAATATGCAATATTCCAAATCGTAATGTTTTCTACTCTCATTTTACAAACACAAGCTGTTCCTATTCCTGTAGAAACTGAGGTCATTATATTGCTACGAGTGGTATTTATATTTACACATTGAGTTTTACATATTTACTTTGTGGTAGGAAGAAAATTCTCTAAGAATAACTGGAGATATTTTGCTTTGCATTTTCCTTCTCTCAGATTCTCCTCCATAAATTTTAGACAACTCCGTTTCCCATTTCCTGAATTCAGAGAGACAACTTGACTCCATTGGTTTCCCTTTTCTTATTACACTATGGAAAGTAATGGCGATAAAATGATTGAACTCAACTCATCACTCTTCTCAAAAGTGATAATAATAATCGCTGCTCTATTATTTGAAGAAATATTGTATAGAAAGTGTTTTATTTGATTTTCAAATTATTAAATGGGGAGATGTAAGTGTCCAAGATTTTTTATGATTTCAAAATAAGAAGTCTTATAAAACCTTGAATATAGAAAAATAAAAGTGTTTGGGGGCTGATGCGGTGGTACAAGGGGTAAGACCTCTGCTCTGCCTGTATTAGCCTAGGGTGGACTGCAGTTCGATCCCCCGGCATTTCATATGGTTCCCCAAGCAGGAGCAATTTCTGAGTGCATGGACAGGAGTAACCCTTAAGCATCACCGGTTGTGGCTGAAAAAACAAAAAAAGAGTGTTTTATAATAATTACTAATATGAATAAAATAATGGATAACTGAATCACATCACTTTCATTGTTTCATCAATTATTATTGAACTAATAAAAATTATTAACTGCATTTCCAGTAATCTATTCTTTGTTATATACTTATTATTACTATTATTTGGGGGGGCCTTTTTTGACTCCACACCTGGTCAAATCATACTGGTAAAGAACTTGCTCAGGCATCACTCCTAGCAGGGCCTCTGGAATCCTTTGATTACTGTTTCAAATTCCTCAGTCATAATGAGTATGTTAAGGTATTCCAGATCATCTTTGTTAAAACTTGGATGGTTATAAGAGTTTAAGAATTTATCTATTGGGGCCAGAGTGGTGGCGCAAGTGGTAGGGCATTTTCCTTGCATATGGCTGGCCTAGGGTTCAATCTCCCAGAATCCCATATGTTCCTCAAGCCAGGAGCAATTTATGAGTGCATAGCCAGGAGTAACCACTGCTCGAGCATCACCAGGTGTGGCCAAAAACCCCAAAACTTAAAAAAATAAAAATAATTTATCCATTTCTTTCAGATTCTCTTGTTTTGTTTGTAAAAATTTTCAAATAATCTGATTATCCTTTGCATTTTTGTAGTATCTGTAGTGTTATCCACATTTCATTTCTGATATTTTTGGGTGTTTTTTTTTGGGGGGGGGCGGTCAAACCTGACAGAGCTCAGGAGTTACTCATGGCTCTGCACTCAGAAATCGCTCCTGATAGGCATGAGGGACCACATGGGATGCCTGGATTCAAATCACCATTCATCCCTCCTGAATTAGTTGCCTGCAAGGCAAATGCCCTATAGCTGTGCTATCTCTTCAGCCCCTCTAATTTGTTTAGTTTGTTTCTCTCTCTTCCTTTGTGCTTCTTGCTAATGGTTTTACAACTTTGTTTATTTTTTTCCAACTATCAACTCTGTCAGACACGCTTGCCTCCAGCTTCTCTCTCCTTGTCACCATGCTGTGCTGATCTCAGAAAGGCCAGGAGAGCCATTGGGTCAATGTTGATTCCAGTCATTCACAGGGTGAGGGTAGGTCATGTTGTGCTAGTCTCCAGGGTCCAGCTGGTTGGTCACTGTGTGCTTGCCTTTACCCATACTCGTGAGGCCTAGTCACCACATTGTACCAGTCACTCTTTGTCCAGTCAGAGCACATTTGCCTCCAGCCACTCCTAGGGCAAGGCCAGATCACCATGTTGTGCTTGTCTTGGTGGGTCTGAGTGGGCAGTTGGGGTGCACTTGCCTCTAGTACTCAAGTCACCACATGTGCTGGTCTTGGCAGGTTCAGGGACCCAACCAGGGTGCACTTGCCTCAAACTGGTCCCCTGGTATGGACAGCTCACCATGTTCCACAGGTCTTGATGGTTCCAGGCAGGTAATCATGTGTGCTTGCCTCCAGTCACTCCTGGAGTAAGACCTAGTCACCATGTTACACCATTCTTACTGGGTCCCTGATGTGAAATCTTTTTGGTGTGCTGTTAGATTTAGTTTGCTAAGATTTTATTAAGGATTGTTGCATTAATATTCTTCAGTAAGATTTGCCTGTGGTTTTCTTTGTAAGATCTCTGTCAGCTTTGGCACTGAGCAAAATGTTAGCATCATAGAAGGTATTAGGGAGGATTCCATCTTTTTGATATTTTAGAAGTATTTAAGGGTTAGTGGTAGTAATTTTCTTTAAATGTTTGATGTAACTTACTTGTAAACCTATCTGGACTTTTTCTTTGGTGAACCCCGAGATAAAGACCACAAGGGGAGAAGCAACCCAACTCCATGATTTGTCTTGGGATTTTATTTTTGGAATGATTCTTAATTAATTTATCAATTTCCTTACTTGTTCTTCACCTATTTATGCTTTCTACTTCCTCCTCATTTAGTTTTGGGAATATATTTGTTTCCACAAATCGTCCATTTATTCTAGTTCTCTCACTTTACAGAGTACAGTTATTGATAGTAAGCTCCCATGATATCTTGGATTTCTGGGGTTCAGTTGTAATATCTCCTCTTTCATTTATGAAGCAAATTTGTTTCAGCTGTTTTTTTTCTTTTCTTTGTGAGTCTTGCAAAAGGTTTGTCTATCTTTTTTATTCTTTTAAAGAACCAGTTTCTGGTTTCATCAATTCTTTGTATTGTTTTCTTTGTTTCTACATCATTAATTTCTACTCTGGTTTTTTATTACTCAATTTATTTTCCTTTGGTTGAGTTTCTATGTTGTTTGTTTTACAGATATTTTCAGGTTGTTGATTTTATCTTTTACTTTTCACTATGTAGGTTGTATTATGATTTTCCCCCTAATTGCTGCTTTACCTGTGCCTGTCCCATTGTTTTTGGTAATTTTGTTTTTTCTTTCTCATTAGTAAGAAATATCTTTATTTCTTTCTTGATTTTCTCTTTGATCCAGCTGTTATTTAGCAGCATATTGTTTAGCCTACAAGTTAAATGTTCCCACATCCTCTTTATAACCAATCTTGATCTCTGTAGCACTACAATCTAATAGAATGCTCAGTATAATTCTTATGTTTTGAAAAAAGTTTTTGTTAGGCATACTTCCTAAAAAGTGATCTACTACAGAGAATATTAAATGAGCACTTTAGAATAATATATTCAGATATTTTTAATCAAAGTGAATTACAAATCTTTTATAGTAGTATTTTAGGTACATAGTGATGTTGAATCAGGGGCGTTCCCACCACCAATGTTGTCCTCCCTCAACCCGTTTCCAACATGCATCCCATATACCCTTCTATTATCCACCAGGCTACTAGTATAGGTGGTCCTCTAGTATGTTGTAAATTGGGTATAGATTCTGTTGCTGTTGGCTTTGGATTTGGTGATTAAGTTTGATCATTTTTTTTATTTCTACTTAATGTTCATATGACTGTATATTCAGATTTTTGAGGATGGAAGGCCCTCAATACAACTATTAATACCAGTTCTTTTAGTTTCTCATTCAGACCTATATGCCCTTAAACATATTCTGTCTAGTTAGCTATCCAGTGGTTAGAGTGACAGTGAAATCCCCCTCTACTATCATATTTCCATATAAATGTTTCACTAAGTTTGTGAGAAAACCTTTAGTGACACTACTTTTGGTACACATATTGATTAGAGTTAACATTTCTTGGTCTATTGTAAATAAATCCACTAGCCATTTCAAAGCTTGGGTGAGCTGGCCGTGCTCAAATTAATAAACCATGCCAGTCAGATGAAAATCATGGATTTGGATGGCTTCTTGCCTCGCGGTTTCTCAGAGGGCCATCAAACTGAAACTTTTCTTTATTCTACTAGTATAAATTCACGAGGAAGGAGAAGGTTGAGTGAGAGATTACAGTACTTATCCAGGTGGACTTTATTAAGTCAAAGGACTTGGTGAAAAGGAAAGAAATTGAGCAACACTTTTGCCCTGGGCAAAGCAGAATGTAAATTAACAATTCCCTCCTTCAGAAGTGCTTGTTCTATTTTTCTCTTATAGAGGTGAAAACCCCTAGAAAGAGCTAACATAATTGTCTATTTTATCCTCTGATCAATAAGTTAGTGTCCATCCTTTTCTCTAAGTACTTTCCTGAAGGTGAATGCTAATTCTTCTGATAAAAGTATGTCTGTCTAAGGTTTTTTTGATTTGTTTGTTTTAGGGCCACACCCAGTGATAATCAGGGTTACTCTTGGCTATGCACTTAGGAATCACTTCTAGCTTGGGGGACCATATGGGATGCCAGGGGATCAAACCATGAACCACTTATACATCCTAGGCTAGCATGTGCAAGGCAGAAACCTTACTGTTTGCACCACCACTCTGGCCCTGCCTAAGGTTTTTATTTAGTTTCTGGTAGCTTGTATAATTGTTTTCCATCCTTTACTCTGAGGCTATGTGTATCCCGAAGTATTAAGTAAATTTTCTGCAACCTGCAAATGGTTAGGTTTTGTTTCTTTTTTTTCTTTTTTGTTTCCAACCTGCTATTCTATGCCTTTAGATAGGAGACTTTAGTCCATTGATATTTAAGAAAACTATTGACAGAAATTGATGTTGTGCAGGGATGTTGATGTTACAATTAAGTATTTGATGTATGTAATTGATCTTTGAGTAGTTTCCATGAGAGTCAGTTTTTTAGCACAAATGTTGACAATTCTTTTTTATCTGATAATGTTTTTATCTCTGAATCTCATGTAAATTAGAGATTTTCTGGGTAGTGGACATTAAGTTGAAAATTTCTTTCATTCATTATTTGACTTTTTTTGTTTTGTTTTTGCTTTGGGCCACACCCATTGATGCTCTGGAGTTACTCCTGGTTATGCACTCAGAAATCGCTCCTGGCTTAGGGGGACCCTATGGGATACTGGGGGATCAAACCACTATTTGTCCTAGGCTAGCATTTGCAAGACTTACCTCTATCGCCACTACTCTGGTCCCATTTTATTCATTATTTGAATGTCATTACATTTTTCTTGCCTGGATAGTTTCAAATGAAATAACTGGTTTGATTCTTACATTTTTCCCTTTATTCTTGAATTTTTCTTCTCCTTTAATGCTTTAAAGAACCTCTCTCTCTCTCTCTCTCTATCTCTATCTCTATCTATCTATCTCTGTTTCTCTCTCTCTCTGGTTTACTATATATCTTGGTTTTGTTCATTCAGGTTCTATTTTGTTTGGCATTCTTTTTGCCTCTTGTATTTGTACAGTGGCCTCTTTCCAGAGAATGGGAGAAGTATTCTGCTATTATCACTTTCACTACTTTTCCCCCCTTTCTCTCTTTCCTCCCCTCCCAGTATTCCTCTAATGTGGAAATTATTTTTTTTCTTTGTTCATTAAGTTGATTTATTCACAATGAGTTTAGTAGATTAAGTTTTATCAAGCACATTTTCTGGAGAAAAAAAATAGTAAATGTTAGTAATTATCCTAAAAAGAAAAATGGAGGGCAGAGCTCTGTGTAAGATCAAACTATGCTCAGTACTACACCTAACTCTATGCTCCTTGCTCACCAAGAGTTCACTTGTAATGTCAGGAAAGAATGAGGCTTATCTATGTGCAAGGCAATCATTTTACTCCTATACTCTCAGGTCCCAATTTTATTAATTTTCTTTTTTTTCAATTTTTTTGGTTTTTGGGCCACACCCGGTGATGCTCAGGGGTTACTCCTGGCTATGCGCTCAGAAGTCGCTCCTGGCTTGGAGGACCATATGGGAAACTGGAGGATTGAACTGTGGTCTGTTCTAGGCTAGCGCAGGCAAGGCAGGCACCTTACCTTCAGCACCACCGCCTGGCCCAATTTTATTAATTTTCTTATAGACTTCAACATCTTTTCCATAAAAATTGATTCTAGGAATTATATATTGCTCAACCATTCTTTAGGTTGATTAGTGATATACCTGCTAACACATTCTCCTTGATTTTTGTAATTTTTAGTTATTTTGCTATATAAATAATTGACTATCTGTTTTAATAATTTAAGGGTCTTTAATAAAATGTGTTAAGGGTCCTTTATAAGTTTGTTGCTTTATAAAAACTTAACAATCTGTTTCAATGAGTTTAGCATCCTTAGTATA
>PVKC010047248.1:0-11103 GCA_004027635.1 Crocidura indochinensis | reverse complement strand
AAAGGTAAAACTCACTGTAAAGCAGAGTAAAAGCTGCTGAGGACATAATCAGTGAGTTGGAAGATGAGCTGCATAACACCTACAACAGAAGATATTGGAAAATAGCTTTAAAAGAAACAATCCGCAAAATAAGTGGATAATAATGGATGGACCTTTGGGACAAAGTCAAATGGAACAACAGAAGAATTCTTGGGATCCCAGGAAGGCAGGAAGAAAATCTTAATGAAGAAACAATAGTCAAAATTAACATTATAATAAAGAACTAGTTATTAAAGCAGTACTATATTAAAAAAATAAGCACAAATAACAGTGGAGCAGAATATAGAGTCCAGAATAAAGTTCATGCAAATGTGCCACCTATTTTATGAGCTAGAAGCTAACTTTTAAGTGGAGAAAATGAAAACTCATCAACAAAAATCAATGTAGAAAAAAAGTGAAATTATACACACACAAAAGAAACAACACAACCGTAAATCAGGAGAAGGAAAATGAAGATGAAATAAAGGAAGAAGGAGGAGGAAAAGGAGAACATAGATGCAGATGAAATATAGGAAAACAAATCCACCACCATTCAAACAAAAATAAAACCATTCTAACAAAAATTAAAACCTCAAACTAAATAAAACACTTGATATTTATTAGGCCAAAGACAAAAAAAGAATAATTTTACAGGAAGAAAACTATAAATGATATATTCAAAGACATTGATATTAGAAGTACAGTTAGGGATTTAATAAGTTTGGCAAGGAAAACAAAAGCTGCGCTAAATTAATTAAATTAGATTTTAAATCCAAATATTTTTACACAGCAAAATGAATAAATAGAAATGTAAAGGGCAATTTAACAACTTGGAAAATACATATGTATCAAAATTTTATGAATGGGATAGAATAAGTACAGGGCTTATTCCCTTTTTTTTTTTTTACATCAAGATAGAGCTACATTTTTAATTCCTAAAAACTCAAGGCAGTATATTGCTTAAACTAAGAAATTTCAGGGTAAATTAATCATTTTTTAAATATTATTTTGACCTTCAGTTTACTAGCAAAGTAGGAAAAAAATATCATACCTAATAACTATTGTATTCTGTCCTCATAGCCGGAGGTAATGAGCAACTCTACCATTTTGCATTATAAATAGGTAATCAATATGCGGTGTGTTTCATCTATAATACCAAAGTGCCAAACTTCAGAACCATATGCATCAAACACCAACCAGACATGCACCAAACAGCTGGTCACACACAATTCCAGGAACTGAAAGCAATGCTTCCTGGCAACAGACAGGGGATCTGCCAGATTGAACAGATGTTATTGAGTACCATAAATAAGACACTAAAATCTCTGATCAGGCTTCTATCAACTATGCCAATCTGTGCTTTTTGTGCACTGTAGCATAAAATTCCAGTCCAATTACTCCTAGAATCCTTCCCTAATAAACTTTGTCTAGGAAAATGATGTCTGACCTCTCATAAATTATTATTTTTGAAATACTTAAGAAATTAGCATCATTAGAAAACAAGAAGTTATTATCCAAAATGTATTTTAAGAAAGTCATAATCCAACAGCCAAATGCAAGTAACCTAAAGAATGGGCAAAAATTGCTAACAAACTCATGTCCAAAAAAGAAAGATTGTCCAAAGTTACTTGCAAAAACATTTGACATCACTTATTATTAATAAAATAAACCACAATTTTATATCACCTCATAACTATGAAAGTTAGTTATATCAAGAATTTTTTAAAACAAGTATAAGTTAAGATGGAAGTCCTGATAAGTTATTGGTGAGAGTGTACACTGCTACATTCTCTGTAGAAAACTCTATGAAGAGTCTTAAAAATAATGATTAATGGGTATTATATTTTTATCTAAAACATAAAATGTAATCTGAAAACTACATAAATTCTGTTCCAAGCTTTATCTGAATATATTCAGTAAATGCAATAGTTAAAACATACAAGAATTATGGATTACTACTTTGTATTAAATATTAAACTCTTCTAAGACAGCAATTAAGGATGATATTGATGTAGTAGAATAAAAGTGATTTGTAGAGAAAAAATTAATAAGTCCACTAATTAACTTTTAATTATTTTTGAAAAGCACAGAAATGTGATATTTTAATGAGTTCTTAATGTTTTCTAAAGTTTCCCTTTTAATTCGAATCAGATTATGAAATTAAGTGATTTTATTATAAGTAGGTTAAACAGGAGATTCATTATCAATGGAGTATGAATTGAAGGTCGTTATGTCAATCTTGAAAGTCATACATCTTAGAAACTTCTAAATGATACAAACCAAATCAAATAACTTTCAATTGTTTCATAAATGCTTACATTCAGAATTTGCTTTTCTACAGGATATGTATTGTAGCATGAATAAATGTAGAATAATTCCCATACTTCTTATATGTAACTGACGTTGTGACCCACTATTATTTTTGGATGTAAATCCATGTTTGGGCATAAAGTAGAAATTATTACATTACTACAATAATTTAATAAAATGCAAAGAAAATATTTTAACACCATAGCAGGAAATTTAAAAAGGTCCATTTTCTATGTCAGTACTAGAACTATCTTCTTTACTTTTGTAGGTAAAGGATTTTTGTGGTATTATTAAAAGCTAGAAATAGTATACATTGTTTTTAATATGTCCTGTGATCTTTTCTAAGGAAGAAAAATTTTCCATGTTGGAAGAATTGAGATGCTGAGAAAATGAGTTTCATTCTTATTTTAAAAGGAATGATTATAGAAACATAATATTGAGCTGGGAGATGGGTAATCAGACAGATTAATTTCATTACTAAAAAGTCAACAGGAAGGAATAAATTACATAAACAAAACATCTGGATTATTGAAGAGAAACTAATTAACATAGTGAGAAAAAATGTTCCTGCCCTCTGAATTAGGAAGGCACATTATAAAGGGTATAATCAGAACACTGAAAATGATTGCCGACACACTCTTGTAGCATACACATGTTCTCCCTAAGGAGACATATAATTACAACAAATTGTATTCTAAATATGTATCTGTGATTTTGTAGGCAGGAGTTTCCCATGAATTCAAAATTTATTCACAAAAATTCGTCTTTTAAAAGTTGATCTTAGTTGTGGAAAATATTTCTTGATATTTTAATAATTTAACTATAAATGAACCTTAATATTTATGATATATACATGTGACTTTATATTACATTAATATACCCGTAGAAACAAGAGAGATAGCATTCTCCAAAATAACCTCTTCAATAAATGATTATAGTAATAATACATTCTTAAATCTTAAATTGCGGAAAAATGACACAAAATAATAGAAATTATTAATGGGGGCCAGAGAGATAGCTCAGCAGTTGGGGTGATGGTCTTACTCCTGACCAACTCAGGTTTGATTCCAGATATCCCATATGGTCCCTCGAGCTTACCAAGTGTAATTTCTGAGCTCAGAGCTGGAAGTAAACCCTGAGTACTACCAGTGTGGCCACCCATTAGACATTTTGGTGTGGAGAAGTGAGTTCTGGAAAGACAGTACAATGGGCAGCATGCTTATCTTGCATCCAACTATCTGGTTGTATTGGATGCAATCTGCTCAATTGCATTAGTTATCTTTAGGGATAATACATTCAGTGTGTTGCCTAAGTCCCACAACGAGTGGTCCCTGAATTAAATTAATTATTAATTTAAACTAAATATTTCAGAGCCAGAGATGCCCTCAGAATCACTGAGAATAGAATACAAGCAAATCAAACAAAATAAAAATGGTATAAAGATGCACCAATAATCTGTTCATTTTGTCATTAAGACAGAAATGTAAAGATAATCAGGAACACATCCATGTTTAAATATAGTGGGCATATTTTTTTGGTAGTAAAGGTAACACATAATCTGCAAATTGATGTATCCTCTTGAATTTGGATTAAAGTGGAGGATTTTAATGAAGAGTTAATATGGTCCGAAGATATGATCTTCAGATACTGTCAAAATATGAGGGTCAAGCATTTAATTGTCAGCATTGGAAATTTTCTGCAACCTATAGTAATGTTCCATTGTCTTATGTTTAGATAACTATGCAAAAAAAGACTTAACATATACTTAAAGGTACGATAATGACATGATGAATAAAAACAAAGTATAATTAGCAAATAGTTTTCAAACTTAAGGAAATTAGGGTGCTCAATGGGATCTAAATGACTCAAATAATAAAATTGTTAAATTGCATGTTATGCTTCTACATATTTTACATAAATCTTGCACCAAAGCTATAGTAGAGCTGGTGTGAGCTTATATTGCATGTGGTAGACTGAGGTTTGATTGGGTATCTGGCACCACATTTGGGCCCCATGTCAGCATTCTGCTGACACAGTTCAGACCATGGTTCAATCCCCAGCATCCCTTATTGTCCCCTGAACCTGCCAGGAGTGATTTCTGAGCACAGAGCCAGGAGTAATCCCTGAGCATCACTGGGTGTGGCAAAGAATAAACAAACTATCAAATAAGTCTATCTTAAAACTATGTTATATTATTATATTATGACAAAATATAAAAAAAATTATGTTTATATATAAAAATTATCTTTGAAGGAAATATTAAATCAAAACCAAATTTTAGAAATTTGGAAAATATGAAATGAATTAAATACATTAAATTATGCACTATATTTTATGTTAGTATGTATACTTATATTCAACTCAAAATATGATAAATTATAAAGATATGAGATAATTCTGAAGCCTTTATACCAATAAAGTATGATAAAAATCTTTATTATAAGAAAAGTAATTCCACACAAAAATGTAAAAATTTTAGAATTTGAAAAAAGAGCATCATAAGAGACATTGTTCTAAATGTAAACATTATAATAAATATTATGACTTAAAATCTATCAAAACTTATCGTTATATTGGTTTTACGATATACACTGAAAACTGAAGTAATGTCAAGATGGCAAAAATAAACATTATTTGTTATTGAAGATGCATTTTTGAAAGACCTGGATCACATAATTAAAATTACAACAAGGAAATAAGTGAAAATTATTTAGGAGAGATATGAAAAATAATACACGGGCCTTGTATATGAGCTTCCCAGGTTCAACCTTTGGGACCACATAGGATTCATCAAGCACAGACAGTTGTTATTACTAAGCAAATGTCCAAAATAAATATTGAATATAGTTAGGTAATAACTATTCTACCATATCCCAAAATGAATTTGAAACAACGTATTCAATCTTTACCCCTACATTATTCTCAGGTGTAACTGATTTTTAAATAGTCAAATTATCTCTCATTTTTGAGGCCAATTAATATCAATTGTAACAACTAAAATGATTTAAATTACTATAAATCTAATAAAAATTATAATTATATGTTTCTATTATATACTAATGAGTATGTGACAAGTACAAGTTCTCTATACATAACATTTTTCTACTTGAAGTCTTTTATAATCATGCAAATTACTCTTTGATCCAGTATGTACAAAATTTTCATTTGCACTGTTGTTATTTTTATTAGAAAAAATATTATAAACTAATCTTATTATCATAAGTTTTCAGAAATCCTGACAGTTAATAACTAGATAAAATTATATTAATTTATTTGCCATCTGTTTTCTGACAAATATTTCTATATTATTTTATCTCTTATTAAAGTGGGAAGTTCATGAGTAAAGTTAAAGTTTTCATTAGTTTTTTATTAAAACTAATAACTAAGACTCATAGGTAATTTTACATATGTAAAATATATATATTTAGCTTTATTGCTTTATTAATAATCAGATTTTAAATAGTAGAGTGAGCAGCGCCAATTTTACTATATAAAAATACTTCATCATACTGTCTTTCTAGGTTGGGGACATATTGTTACTCCATCGTATATTATTTATATTAAAATCCAGACCCTTGAAACTGTTTTTTAAAATTGTTCATTTCAAAATAGTATCTCATAACTTTGAAATAATGCACTTATGGGGGTCAGAGACGTAGCATGGAGGTAAGGCGGTTGCCTTGCATGCTGAAGAATGATGGTTCGAATCCCAGCATCCGATATAGTCTTCTGTGCCTGCCAGAGTGATATCTGACAATAGAGCCAGGAGTAACCCCTGAACGCTGAAGTGACCCCCCGAAAAAAAAACAAGAAGAAATAATGCATTTATTAAAAGGGTGCAATTGTGCATAGTAAATTAATGCTCATACTGCATAAACTGATATTACAAAAATTAGATGTATTCAAATATGTAAAAAATGTAAAAATTGTTCCTTGTGCCGGTGAGGTGATACTACAGATAAGGTGTCTGCCTTGCTAGCACTAGCCAAGGAAGGACCACGGTTCCATATCCTGTCGTCCCATATGGTCCACCCAAGCCAGGGGCAATTTCTGAGCACTTAGCCAGGAGTAACCCCTAAGCGTCAAACGGGTGTGGCCCAAAAAAACAAACAAAATTGTTCTTACAGAACTGCATATCATTACAATTTATATATATGTATATATATATAAATTTTAACATGTATGCAAAACACATCTGCCAATATACAGAAAAATTCCACCGCTCAGCCCAAACTGCTTCAGTATTATAAATCACTTTATAACATACTCCCCTAGTACGTAATTTATGGAGAAAAATAATGTTATTTTAAATTTACTTTTAATTACTTTACTTAGATATCATGACTTATAAAGTTGCTCAGAATACAGTTTTTTGCCATTCATATTCCAACGCCAATCTTACCACCAGTGTTAATTTTCCTCAGTCATTGTTCCTGAATTACCACTCTTTTTTTTTTTGATTTTTTGAATATTTTCATTTTATTTGAAGACAAAGATGTAAAGAAAGGACAAGGTGAAGTTACAGTGATAATCACCCATAAAGAGAATTCTCAAAAGAAATCCCCTTGTGGGCCCGGGAAATAGCATGGAGGTAAGGCGTTTACCTTTCATGCAAAAGATCATTGGTTTGAATCCCAGTGCCCCATATGGTCCCCTGTGCCTGCCAGGAACAATTTCTGAGCATGGAGCCAGGAGTAACCCCTGAGCACTGCTGGGTGTGACCCCCCCCCCAAAAAAATGAAATCCCCTTGCTTAAACCTTAAAGAATTTCCACTCATTCTTAAGTTTGTTCCTTAGCAGGCACAAAATAATTTATATTGCTTATTTATATGTACATGGCAGTAAAAAATTTTAAAACATTACAGCAAAAGATAATTCAGATGAACTATTATATCACTCAATGAGGTCATAAATCTTTGTAAGAAGGTTTACTAATCTGTTGCTTGCTAGATGATCTCTTAGGTATTCATTTTTTTTGTACTTTTGGTGTTTAAATTAATTGCTTTATTTAAAAATCATGATTATAAGGCGTGAAAATATAATCAGCTTTTTATCTTTTAACAGATGCAAAGATATTCATGATTGATTTTCAGGCATGCAATATACAACTCTTTGAAAGTGCACATTTCCCATCACCTACACACCCAGTTTCATTCCTGCCTTTCCCCCTATCTGCCTATGAGTTTTCTTCTCTTTCTCTCAAAAAATAAAAAACTTCCTTTATTTTCCCCTTTCAGACACTGTGTGGTTTAAAATATTGTTACTGAGTGGTATCACGCCTATCAGTTTTTCTCCTTTAATACACAATTCTTGTTCACAGGGATAAATTGCAACGATCTTTGTCATTGTGGTCTCTTCTCAGTCCTAAAATTACTCTCCCAGCCTAGGATAGAATAGCTACCCACAGAATGGGAGAAGCTATTCACCCAAACCCATCAGACTATTATAGAAAATATACAAGGTCCTGAAAGAACTTAACAAGAAAAAAAATCTAACTCCATCAAAAAATGGCGAGAAAAAATGAACAGATGTTTTGTCAAAGAAATACAAATGGCCTAAAGACACATTAAAAAATGCTCCATGTCATTAATCATCAGGGAGATGAAAATCAAAACAACAATGTGGTACCATCTCACGCCACAGAGACTGGCACAAAGAATAAGAGCAATCGGTGCTGGTGGAAATAGGGAGAAAAAGGAGCTCATTCATTGCTGGTGGGAATGTGGTCTAGCCATCCCTTAAGGAAAAAAATACAGAGATTCCTCAAAAAAACTGGAAATTGACCTCCCAGATGATCCAGCTATACCACTCCTAGGGGTATAACCTAGAAATACAAAAATAAAATAAAAATGCCTTCTTCACACCTATATTCATTACAGCGCGATTTACAGTAGCCAGACTCTGGAAACAACCAAGATGCCCTTCAACAGATGAATGGCTAAAGAAACTGTGGAATGGGGCCGAAGTGGTGGTGCTGGTAAGGCATCTGCTAGCCTAGGACGGACCTTGGTTAGATTCTGCAGTTTCCCATATGATTCCTCAGATCAGGGACCTTTTCTGAGCACACAGTCAGGAGTAACTGCTGAGCGTCACCGGGTGTGCCCCCCAAACAAACAAAAAAACAAAAACCATGAAAAATTTCCCATACATGGGTGTACATGGAATCTATTATGCTGAGTGAAATAAGCTAGAGGGAGATAGACACAGAATATTCTCACTCATCTATGATTTATAAGAAAAATAAAACATTATTGTAGTAATGCCCGGAGAAAAATAGAGGTGAGCTGGAAGGACTGGCTCATTTATGAAGCTCACCACAAAGGGTGGTGAGTGCAGTTAGAGAAATAACTACACTGACAACTATGGTGACAATGTTAACGAGTGAGAGAAGTAGAATGCCTGTCTTGAATACAGGCGGGGAGGGGTGGGGAGGAGAAAGATTGGGAATATTGGTAATGGGAATGTTGCACTGGTGAAAGGGGATTTTTTTATGATTGAAACCCCAATACAAATATATTTGTTATCAAGGTGCTTAAATATATTTTTATTAAGAAAAAAAAGTGCCCTCCCATTATTTGTGGGAAGCTTTATATCATAAACTGGCCCTCCTGGCCTTCATTTATATTATCTTGGGATATTATTACCATAAATTAATGTATGTTTATACCCCACAATTGAGTGTAATCATTTTATATCTATCCCTCTTATTCTGGAGTACTGGTCACAGCATAAGGCTCTCCATATATATCCATTTATAATCAAATGGCATGTGTTCATTTTTCTTATCAACTGCATAGTATTCTATTGTGTCAATGTATTACTGTGTGTGTGTGTGTGTTTTATCCACTAATCTTCTCTAGGGCACAATGTGGGTTGTGTCCAGATTCTGGCTATTGTATATAGTGCTGTGATGAACATAGGAAAACAGTGGGCTTTTCTGCATTGTATATTTGGATTACTCATTAAACTTTCATGAGTAATACATCTGAATAATATGGAAGTTCAATTTCTATTTTTTTTTGAGGAATAAACATACATTTTACCAAGAAGACTGGGCCAGTCACATTTCCACCCATAGTGTATGGCATTTCCTTTCTCCCCAAATTTGTCATAACACTGGTTGTTATTCTTTGTGATGTGTGCCAATCTCTGTGGTGTGAGATGCTGTGTCATTGTTGCTTTGATTAGAAATTTCCTAATAATAATGCTGAGCATTTTAATGTACCTTTTGGTCATAATAATTTTACTTTAATAAAATGTCTGTTAAACTTTCTGCCCATTTTTGAATGGGTTTACTTTTGTTTTCTTTCTAAGCTCTACCAGTGCCTTGGATATTAACCCTGTATTGGTATTGGAAAAATACTTTCTCCCAATCTGTGAGTAGTCTGTATCCTAGTCAAAATTTTCTTTGCATTGCAACATTTTCTCAGATTTATGTATGTTTGCTTGGCTTTTGTTTTACCCTTGAAGATACCTGTAGCTACAATGTCCTGGAGTGTTTTGCCTACATTTTTCTCTCTGTATCTTCTTGTTTCAGATCTGATATGGGTCTTAATTCATTTTGATTTATATTTCTGTCTAGATATTCCAAATCATTTTGATTCAACTTTGGGAGTCATAAGTTGATTATATATCCATTTTATTTCTCATTCTATGCAGTGCATGTTTTAAAAAATGTAAACAAAGTTAACCCTTTCTTCTGCTCATTGAAATTAATATGGAGGTATTCAAATAGCCTCGTGGTTCACAAACATTTGAACAATAAATTGTAGAAAAAATGTAATTATAGTCTTTATAGAATACTATAATAATACTGTTGTCTATCTTACTTAGATCAAAATATTTCTCATATTATTTTGCTTGTGAAATATCTCATGACATATTTATTTAATGACTGACCTCTTACCATCAGATACATTATTATGCATTTTCAAGCATAGTGCATGTATTACTGCATTTTCAACTTCAGACATTACTTGTTTGTTTTCCTTACTTAATACTCACCCTCAGTGTGTATATATATATATATATATATATATATATATGTACACATATATATATATTGGTTTTAGTTTTTGAGAGAGCGTACAAAATATTAAATGTCATGATGATAGACATAAAGAGCATTTTAGAGATGAAACTAATCACTACTACTCATCTTTGGGATATTTAACTTGCTAAAGAACATGTGAGAAATGTCATAAGCTTGTACTTGACTTTATTGCAAGAATTTTTAAGCAGAGGTCAAATAATAATCAATAATTGAATTCTGCATCTTCCAGATATTTGCATTATATATTTATTTGGGGATAAGGAAATTTAATATTGCATGAATAGGTTATCTTTCTGTCAGACTTATTATTACTTAACTCTGAGACATTTAATATATAGCACTATAATAATGAGAACAGTATCATATGTGCTTAATAATAGCCATTATTTTATGGACATTTGTCACAAGGAATCAACACAAGATCATTTGGTATTCTTTTTAGAGAGCTGATTGCAGCTTAAAAACAAAGATGATTCCAAATGTGCACAAAACCATTCATCATTGTCTAATCTAAATTAGTTGAAAAATGCCTCCAATCATAGTCTTTCATTTACTTTGAATCATTGTTGCTATTTCATCATGAAGTTTTAGTTTTATGTTTCAATTAGTTGTTTTTACTCTCTATGCTCTTCATCTAGTTTTTTTTATAGACTTTATTTCAGGCATGCATCAAAATGATGAGTAATCAAAATTTGAAGAATGTCACTGCTAGTGATATAATT